>LLCB01000038.1:0-278342 GCA_001414345.1 Hymenoscyphus infarciens
AGTAGTTAAACTACTAAAAGTCTCTATTTAATTATTTACTAGTAACTTTTAATAGTTAAACTACTAAAAGTCTCTCTTTAATTATTTACTAATAACTTTTAGTAGTTAAACTACTAAAAGTCTTTATTTTAATTATTTACTAATAACTTTTAGTAGTTAAACTACTAAAAGTCTCTCTCTAATTATATATTAGTAACTTTTAGTAGTTAAACTACTAAAAGTCTCTCTTTAATTATATATTAGTAACTTTTAGTAGTTAAACTACTTAAAGTCTTTATTTTAATTATTTACTAATAACTTTTAGTAGTTAAACTACTAAAAGTCTCTCTCTAATTATATATTAGTAACTTTTAGTAGTTAGACTACTAAAACTCTCTATCTAATTTCTTACTAGTTACTTTTAGTAGATAAACTACTAAAAGTCTCTATCTAGATAAACTACTAAAAGTCTCTATCTAATTATTTCTTAGTAACTTTTAGTAGTTAAACTATTAAAAGTCTTTATTTAAATTATATTATAATAACTTTTAATAGTAATTATTCGTAGTTAAACTATAAAAAGTCTCTATTTAATTATTTACTAGTAACTTTTAGTAGTTAGACTACTAAAAGTCTCTATCTAATTTTTTACTAGTTACTTTTAGTATATAAACTACTAAAAGTCTCTATCTAATTATTTATTAGTAACTTTTAGTAGTTAAAATATTAAAAGTCTTTATTTTACTAGTAATTTTTAAAAGTAACTTTAAATAGTTTAAATATTATATAGTATTAATTAAATTATAAATTTATTAAAATATTAGTTAATAAAAATCTTAATATCTTCTAATAAAGTTTTCTTCTATTCTAAGATATTCTTTTTTTAATAGCTAACTTTTTATTCTACTTAGTTCTAAGCGTAATAGTCTATAATAAGGCCTTCTAAAGAAACTCTGCTTTACTAGGTCTTGCTATAGACTAATTCGCCTAGGACGAAGCATAAGAATTTAGACGAGATCCTACGACCCTTAGTAGGGCCGAATTCTTACGTTGGTTTTAGCCCTCGCACGGGCCGGGGTTCGGCTAATTTAGCATGCCCGTGGTGCCTCGGTTCAACTGATTCCATCTGGGCGGGTCCAAGAGAGTCCATGGGGTTAACTGACCAAGACCGTCGCCCATTGGTTTAACTTACGCTTACTCCGTTATGAGAAGCACCCAGATGCGCAGACGCCGCAGAGGTACTCTTTTCTAGAGAGACACGCCGGTGGAAGTGGTCTTGGTTGCGTAGATCCAGTGTATGAGCTAGCAATGAGAAGCATTGAGTGGTATACTAACGCCTGCACTACTTTTCCACACTTTACTTCCAGACCCCCAAAACACTTCGGGTTGCGGCGTAGCTCATGGGAAACCACTACAATGGGAAACCGGTCTGCAGCCCTGTACCCCTGGGCGACACGCGTGGAGGGCGGGTTATATGTTGGACCGTGTGCGGTAAGTTCGTTAAACGTTTAAGCTTAAAGACTTCTTCCCCCAAAGTAAGACTTTACCGGCAGCGCCTATCACTTTCAAAACATAGAAAGTACTAGCAAATAAAGTCATCTCAGCATCAATCATGACAGAAGTTAAAGCGTTCAAGAAGAGATCTTCAGCTCCCAAAGTCCGGAGTGGATGTAAAACATGTAAGTCCATCCATCCGTCCATACACCCAAAGCAACAGAACACGACTGATCACTAATATTCTCCAGGCAAGTAAGTTATAAACCCCGAGAGACAAAAGTCACTGTTCTCTGGCACCGTCCTTACGAAAGATGGCGCGAGATTGTTTAGAACAATCGAATCAAATATCTGAGATGGTTTAGGAGAATCAGTAGTTTGATTTCTCACTTCCCCTAAACCGTCTCTATCATATCTGCAAGAGGGGAGTGTGCCGGAGAACAAAGATCAAACTTCTTACCATTACCTCTGGACAAGTGGTAATCAAATCAGGGCCCGACGAGTAAAATGCGACGAAGCAAGAAATCACGCAGGATGCAACCGTTGTATAAAAGCAGGCATAGTCTGTGGGGGCTATCCACTCGATCGTAATTCCAGAATGCCTTCAGCCCCCGCAGCTCGACTTCTCATAGCACGAAACCCATCTCGATCAAAGGAAACTTCTCCCTCATGCTGTCCCTCATCACATTCATCTCCCTCATCCCCCTCCTATATATCCTCACCAACTTCCCCCAAAGGTAAAAAGAACCCCCAGTCCACCAGAAAACTCGACTAACAATTTTGCGAATTTCAGAAAGTCCACACATGCGAATGACATGGAGGGGTCTTTTCCAAACCGAAGCCGAGTACAGATACTTCAACTATTTCAGAACAGAAACCATACCCTCAATAGCCGGATTTTTTGAATCCGAAGTCTGGGGTGACTTTATGCTCCAAGCATGTCAAAAAGAGCAATATGCACGACACGCCGTGGTAGCTCTGGGCGCCATCCACCGAGCAACAATCTTCAAAATGCGTGGGTCAATGTTCGGACAACGAAGCCAGGAAACGGAAGCAGTAGCAAGAGCTGATCACGACTATGCGGTGACGCAGTACGCTATGTCCTTGCATTTAATGCGGAAACTCGATTTAGGCGGAGAGGAGAGCGAGTACAACCTACGCAATGCCCTGATATCTTGCAGCTTCACACTCTGCTTTGAGTTCTGGTGTTCAGGTGGCGCTGGAATCCGACAGTCTGAGATGGGAATACAACTCCTTAATCGATTCCTCAAACAACGGCATGGTTCTAAGCTTCCATCGGTGGGGAGACTTTCTTCGATGGTGGACCTGGATCTCATTGATATGTTTGCGAGGATACAGGCGGGATGGTATAAGCGTCTGAGACCATCAGCACCCCTCGAAGATTATCCCCCGAAAAGCCATATGGACGAGGAATTTCTGGAAACCATGGAGCCAGAATTCCATTCAATAAAAGTCGCTCGGTTTTATTGGGATATTCTCGAGCGTCGTACCGTCCGTTGGCGAGCAGCTTTTGGCTTCGAAGACGGTTCGAACGAGGACAGTCCCATCATATTCCTCTGGAGCCGATACCTGAAATCGAACGTACCCCGTCATTTACTCGCAACCATCAACAACCACATTACAGAGCACGCCCAAGACATAGAGCGGTGGCACCAAGCATTCTTACCTCTCTTCATACGAAGTAGAGGACAAACAACGACGAGTATCGATTTCCAAGGCGCCAGTATTTTGGAAATGAAATACCTTCGATCGAAATTCACATACCCCGAACCTGCGATAGATCCCGCGTTGCCGATCAACTCAAACCCGATTGTTGATATAGCACGGCAGGTACTTGAGAGCTTGCAAGGCTTAGGTGATGGGGAGCATGACCCGAGAGCGCTCTTTTCCATGGACGATAGGTAAGTCAGATTCTCGAAGCACTATTTCCCAGAAGTAACTGACCCTAAGAAATAGTTTCCTAGGCTGTCTCTTTGAAGCCGCGGTGGAAGGAGAAGACATGACCGTCCGTCGAGAAGCAATCAGACTCATGCGGCAATATCCACGACGAGAAGAGTATTGGGAAAGCGGGTTGACGGCCATGGTTGCTGAATGGTTTATGATGGAACAGGAGAGAGTGTGTATTTCTGGCACATCGTGGCAATCGCGATTCGAAATGGTCGCCAAAGACTGCCGAACTGGGAGGGTGACGGTACAATGCTCGACCACGGTTGATGGACAGACAATATTACTTGCTCCTGTAATATTGAATTGGTAACTAAGACAGTTACTAGGAGCAAGGAAATACTTGCGGTTCAGGCGTTCGGGATCCGGAACAATCGGACAACTACGACTCGTTATCCCACATATTTGAGTTGATAGTCTCAACCTAGATAATTGGAATAACCAACCAAATGAAGCAGGAGCGGGGAGGAGGAGAATTAGAATGATCTCCGCGAGCTTCGAATGGTGGGGACAAAAGCTTGAACGCCACTGGTGGTCATTGAGTAATGTACATGTGCCACGAAGTATTCTCACTTGAGGTACGAAATAATGTTATTAGAAACTATAATAAGAAGATTGTCAAAACAAAACAAATTACTTGGAAATGCGTGAGAATTTGCGATAGACAATATAAGGAAAGTAGACTTTGTAACACAATTCAAAGTATCAACATTTTAGAACAATTGAAACGATTTGTAAGTACGAACCTGGAGGTATTTACTGCCGCTTCTACTGCCCATGGCGAGGCAATGAAGGCATGCCCCTCGCTCGTTGTCGAGGCTTCACAACTTTGCTGCCATTGCGGATGTTGCAAGCAATAAGATCCTGCTCGTAGCATATCGAATAAATAAACCCCCTCGCGGCTTCAGATACGGTATCCTAGTACCCTGTATCAACCTCCATATTGAGGTAACCAAGGCCTGTTCGCTGAAATAAATAACAGTTGCCTGGAACTGGTATGGTTTTCGACTTTCAGCGAACTTTTCGAGATACGATACATTTCGACAGCTCCATAAGCTTGAGAATACCGGCATACGTCGGAACACTGTAATATGGCATGGTCCGTCGACCTTTGAGAAATCTTGATGTTCGTTCCGACAAAAGTAATCTACACTTCGCAATAATTCCCACTGCGCCAATATTGCAACTGCCCATTTTATACATATGTCCGTCGGAACATAGACTATCCTATTCGGTCCGTCCTGTTCATCTTTCTCGCCGTCAAGATCTAGAGCATATTAGTATTTCCAGTACAATCCCCCAAAACATGGTAAACCTACTTGACTCCTGGTTCTCTGACCTCTCACTGGCAGACCCATGGCATGCCGCCTTCCACGATAACTTCCCATATCTTTCAGCCTCGCGATATTTTCTCGAACCTTTCTTCTCAAGTCCGTCTCGATGGTCATATTGGAAAGTTCGGCCGTAATGGCAGCGATCGTTTTTGGATGTATCGAGCCGACGGTCGCCCGTTGGAAGATGGAGAATTTGGCTAGGATTCGGGTGGAGTGTTGGTTTCCAATTCCATAGAAAGTCTCGAGGGATTTCTATGCGCAGAGTTAGCAATGGGGTTTGCGTCTAGAAACTGAGCGTTGATAGCCTGCGTACCTTGACCAGACGAGTTTCGGGGAAATTGATCCCTAAGATGAAAACCTACGACTATTAGCAGCTGTTCGCGTATCAATTGGCAGGTTCAACAATACCATGTTGGCGGTATGGGAGCAGTGGTAACTATCGCCAGCACAATTCCATGGATTGGGCGTTGTCGTCGTCCCAAATTCTTCACTCTCCTGCTCGGCCTCGAAGCTTCAACCCCCGGCCCCAGGCCTCTCGTCACGTGACTCCGGCGCTAGGACACGTGGACCTCTCCGAAACAAACAGAACAAGCTGTCCCCCTCCTTCCTTTGATCAACTCGAAGGTCCGGTACCACGAAACCTCCCACAACCCTCTCACAACATCCCCAACTCTTCAATTGATCTCCAAGATCTCCCACCATGTTCACAATGCAGCGCCTTGTGGTCTCAGCCTTGCTGATTCTCACCGTCACCTTCCTCTTCTTCGCCCAGACAGCTCAAGCTACCAAGGGCCCCAAGATCACCCACAAGGTCTACTTCGATGTCTCCCACGGCGACGAGCCATTGGGTCGCATTGTGATGGGTCTCTACGGCAAGACCGTCCCAAAGACCACCGAGAACTTCCGCGCTCTCGCAACCGGAGAGAAGGGATTCGGATATGAGGGGTCTTCTTTCCACCGTGTTATCCAGAACTTCATGATCCAAGGAGGCGACTTCACCAAGGGCGATGGCACCGGAGGAAAGTCAAGTATGTTTCTGCGAGCTTGAATAACGAGCGAGAAACTGATCTGCAATAGTCTACGGAGACAAGTTCCCAGATGAGAACTTCAAGTTGAAGCACTCCAAGACTGGTCTTCTCAGCATGGCCAACGCCGGACAGGACACCAACGGATCCCAATTCTTCATCACCACCTCTACCCCAAGGTAACTTGACTCGCTCCAGATCACTAGTTCTTCAATAACTAACACTCTCCTAGCCACCTTAACGGCAGACACGTTGTCTTCGGCGAAGTCCTCGAGGGCTACGAGATTGTCCAGAAGATCGAGTTGGTTCCAAAAGGACCTGGAGATAAGCCTGTCAAGAAGATCACCATTACAAAGAGCGGAGAGCTCGAAGTACCAGAAGAAGGTATCCACGTGGAACTGTAAAGCACTCTCTGTGCACTACGCATTATTTTTGGTTGGACTCACTGATTCGTCTGTCTCGTGAACAGATGAATACGGGCACGCCGAATTTATGCCCGGGCAATCAGAAGACGACGAAAAGCCAGCTGCTCCATCATCAGGTGGCGCACCTGCAGCTACCGCCACTAGCATTCCTGTTGTTGGATCTCCCATCACTGATGATGTTTCCACTGAGGGCTTCAGTCTCTTGCAAAAGGCATTTTTCTTGGCTGTTATCTTGGGTTGTGTTGCCGGGTATATGCGTATGAATAACAGAAGGGGAAGACGGTTTACAGAAAAAAGCATGGCTTGATATGTAAATGAATCAAATATTGTATATGAATGATGGGTTTCCTCGTCTCTATTGCATCTTCTTATGATATGGTACCTCCCCAAATCAGCCCTGAAGATCCTCAGCGTGTCATTTTCCGATTCAATATCGCTCTCTAGCGAGTGCGCTCTAGAAGTGGCGATTTGCAATTACAGTCTAAGCCCTCAGCTGCTCTTCTTGATACTGTTCTAACGATGGTGCGGCATATCAAAGTGGATTTCGCTTTGGCCACTCATCGGTAGTTTGGAAGTACCAACTGTCTAACTCATAGTTTTATGTTGTCTTACCTTCTCGATGAAATGTTTTCATTGTCTCCTCAGTGTCCTTGAAGTAAAAGAAAACTTTGCTGTTCTACTTTCACTGCCTAGGTACACCTCGATCTCGTCTCACCGTTCCGTCATAATTGAATTGTTCTATTGGTTCTAGGCAATGGCCAAGCTTTACCGGTGAAGCGTAAAGGGGCTTACCTAATGAAGGTTCCTAAACTCGGAATTTCAGCTGATCATCTCCACTTAAACACTTCAACAATATCTTATCGCAGCGAGTGCTTCCGTGATGGTTTCTATAGTGTTAAATATATATTCATGATAAATATTTTCCATGTCCGACATTTGCTCAGCCAGCGCTGTCATTCTAGCACTCAGTGATGCAGATGTCCTAAACCTGGGCCCCAAAAGTCAACGCCGCGGCAAGCGTCTACTCGAGAGGACCATCGATGTTCGTTTAGATTGCGACTTCAACTTCTCTGCGCGAGATGCCTCTCGTGGAAATTTGACTATTAAGAGTTGGGGTGGTTCGTCGGGGTTATGTGGTTGTTGTTCTTTTTGCGGTATGCTTGCCGATGGTCTTTTGAGGGTATCTCGTCATGAATTGCAAATTCAAGACAAGGCTCTTGATGTCGACTCTACGGGTTCAGTGGGTGTGAAAATTGTTATCAAGAAGCTTGAGTACCACAAAGACGCATCAACATGGGCAGCTGGCGAGGGAAATTCTAGGACGTGGGATATCCATTTGCTACTTTTCCGAGCGACAGCTGCGCTCTCATCTGATCTCGAAAGTCCAGGACGAGCAGAGTCAACTCCAGTCGATGTTGCGTTCGAATTGTTTGGGACAGAAAATGATCCGATTTCCACAGCTCTGAAGATTCTGAGACGGCCTTTGCAGACTTCACCTCTTTCAGACAGCAACATCGAACAGATTCAAAAATGGATACGAGATTGTGATGAGAATCACGAGAAGTGTTTGAAGGATGTACAACTAGATTACCTCCCCACGCGTCTGCTCGATGTGGGTGCCTCGGACTGCGGGAAAGGACTTCGATTAATCCTCTCCGACAAGACATTTTCCAACACCGGAAGCAAACCAAAATACATGGCTCTATCTTATTGCTGGGGCGCTCCTGGTGATCTACGAGATCTCCTTACTACCACCAAAGAAACATTATCTTCGAGACTTTCAGGCATTAAGATCGATTCCATGCCCCAAACTTTCAAAGACGCGGTGCAAACGGCTAGACTTTTGGGTATTCGATATATTTGGATCGACTCACTTTGTATCATCCAAGACAACGCTGAGGATTGGAAGTTCGAATCGAGTAGGATGGCCGAGATTTTTAGCACTGCGTATCTCACGGTTATTGCAGCCTCTAGCGACTCTTGTCACGACGGGTTTCTACAGCGAAAGACACGACTTCATTGCTCAGTGCCCCTCAAGCTCAACGATCCTTCATCCGGATCCATCGAAGGCGCATTTTCCCTCAGGTACCGACAACACTGGGGAACCGACAAGATGGCAGAAATAAGACAATGGAGATGGAGTGCGTGTTCTCCAAGTTCTCTTTTCCCCTTTCGGGTTGTTTTTTTTTTTCATAGGACAACCTCGTTTCGTCCTAATCTTCCTCAAACATTCTTCTAGAAATTGCAATACTGACTGCGAGATTTTCCTCAGTCGACCGCGGATGGACGTTCCAAGAAGAACGTCTAGCAAGACGAGCACTCATCTTCGGGGAGGGGAAGATGTTCTTGGATTGCAGAACCCTTGAAAGGCTTGAAGATACATCAATGTACAAACATCGCCCCGACTGGGTTGCAAGCATTCGCGACAACAATGAAGAAGACATAGACCCCGTCAGTCGAACCAGCACTGGTTCTTTTTATCATCGTCGAACACCCTTTGATCATTGGCACACCCTTTGTTCTCATTACTCCCGTCGATCACTCACCTACGAGAAAGATAAACTCCCGGCGATATCAGGAATGGCGAGACAGATTCCGAAGAAACTCGGTACGGAAACAACATACCTCGCTGGTCTATGGCGCGAAAACTTGCTACATGATTTGTTCTGGCAACCTGTTAATATCGGTCTCAAACCCCGAGAATACCGTGCGCCGAGCTGGTCTTGGGCGAGTCTTGATGGCCATGTTTCCTGGCCTACTTGGAGATTTTGCGTGGATGAAAGCTGTGAGATTTATTGCGAGATTCTGGAGGCGGAGACGAGTGTTGATGATCTGGATCCTTTTGGGGCTGTGACGGGTGGACATATCAAAATTCATGGGTCAGTGATTGAGGTTGAAACAGCTTACATTGGTTCCAAATTAGTCTCAACACAGCGTCCATGGGCACTTAATTTTGGCGGGAAAATGATAGCTACTGGACGGATTGATGTTGACATCACTGAGGATCTGAGTGAGGCTAAAGGCAAATACTGGACTCTGCTTACTGCTAAGTGTAAAGTGAAGGAAGGAAGATTACCAGTTCCTAGAGGCCTTCTTTTGGAGAAGACTGGGAGGACTTGTGAAGATGGGTCAGAAGAATTTAAACGGGTTGGTATTTTTAGGGCTACGGCTGAGAATAGAGAGGGTAGTTCTCTTGAGGCATGGGGGGAAGAGGAGAAGAGGATAGTGACTCTTGTTTGAATTTACGTTATTTTTGGTCATTGCTCTCGGAATACTTGTGTATTTTTTACTTCAAATAACCTCGAAGGTCATATCAAATACACAAATACAACACTGGTTGTTGCGTAAGTGGCATCAAAGTGCAACCAGAGTGCCATGGGGATTGCCTGAAAAGGTCATCCCGACCCCCTCATTCTACAGAGTACTATACACGGAACAAAGTACCAACAAGCTCATATCAACCATGAATTCCTTACGCGTTCGAGACCAAGATCTCGCCTGCAAAATCGCAGTTATCACAGGAGCTTCACGCGGCATCGGACGAGCTATTGCATTGAATCTCGCATCAAGAGGATGCTTAATACTCGAAACGTGTTCCAGCAGCGAGAACATCGAGATGATAAATTCCGTGAACTAAGAAACCACTACTTTATCCGAAGAATTCTCTCAAAAGCACAATATCAAAATCCTCGGAATCAGCGCCGACATCCTCTCACCAACATGTGCTCAAACAATCGCAGACACTCTCGTGAACCGTTTTTCCAGCAAGGTCGACATCTTCATCAATAACTCAGCCGTTGCACGGGATACAGTCCTCGGAGAATTGACAGTTGAGGGAGTACAAGACAGTTTGATAAGTAATATTCAAACACCTATATTGATCGTTGAGGAGTTTGTGAAGAGGAAGTTGCTCCAACCTGAGGGGAGGATTATATACATCTCTTCTATTAGGACACTAAAACCTTGGTCTCACCAGTTGATATATTCGGCTGGGAAGTCGGCTGGGAAGTCGGCTGGAGAGTCGCTTTGTCGGACTTGGTCGCAGGCTTTTGGTGGGAAGGATGAGGTCAGTGCCTAATTTTGACTAACTTTGTCAGTTCTCGTTTATGGCAGGCACAACTGCAAACTCGGTGACTGTTGGCTTGACTCAAACTGAATCGATTATGGTGTGTCCCCCAGACACACTGGAGAGTTTTAAGAAATGAATTTATCCCGCCTCAGTCGACTCCTCGCTTCGGTCAGCCTGAGGATGTTGCGGATGTAGTTGGTATGTTGTATAGTAGAAGAGAAGCACGGTGGATCACAGGTACAGAAATTTCAAGTTTCTGGTGGGGCGAACAATTGCCATAGGACCACAAACTTCGTGGGGGCTAGGGATTTGAAAAGCGGGGTATGTAGTACCACCACCTGTAGCACACCAAATACGGATGGCCCTACTCTGCCGTAATTGAAGCTCTCCTATTCCATCGTCGACTACCATTACCCGTGATGAGTCCATACAATGTACCTTTCTTTGAACCCCGCAAAGAAGGAAATCAGACAGCTCATTCTCCAACCCCTCAAAACAGGGTCAGAAATTCAATGCTCAACCGAAACCATTTCCTTATCAGAGAACCCCGTGTTTGAAGCCTTATCTTATGTATGGGGAGATGCATCAATTCAGGAAGCCATAACATTCAACGGAATCACTTTCCTAGTCACTCGAAACCTCGCTATTGCTCTTCGGTACCTTCGATTACCAGACAAGCCACGAAGAATATGGATCGACGCTTTGTGCATCAATCAGAAGGATACAAGTGAGCGAAACAGTCAGGTTGCTATGATGGGTGAGATTTATGCGAGTGCGAAGCCGGTATTGATATGGCTCGGAGAATCTTCAGAGACCAGTGATGAGGCATTTAGTTTGATGCGCCTTGTTCTTCAAGGCCAAGATATTGCTGAAGAAATATCCCAAAAACTTTTCTCCTTTTATTTGGAGCTTGTTGAAAGAGAATGGTTTACCCGGCTTTGGACGATTCAAGAGCTGGTTCTCGCTAACCAAGATCCACTCGTCGGTTGCGGACATACCTGGACGACTTGGAGTACGTTATTTGAGGCGTGGAAGGTGGTGGCTATCAAAGAGTTTTCTGAGATGGGGATGGTATTGTTTGAAGAAGTGAGAGGGAACGAGGATAAAAAAAGTGAGCCTGAAGGTGTTCGGTCTGCAGCCATCAAAGTTGATCTTTTCAACAATCTCCGTGTGGGTGTTACTAGCAAAGGAAGCGAGGAGTTACGAGACTTGCTACTCAATACTGTTTCCGCAAATGCGACAGATCCAAGAGACCGGATATATGGCTTGCTAGGAATGCTAAGCGAGGAAGACAGGCAATTTTTTACTGTGAATTACGACAGACCCTTAGGAACAGTCTTTGCGGAGGCGGCAGCACATGTATTTCAAAAGGGGAAAGGTGCATTTCTGCTTTCTGGGATGGAACTTGCAGGACCAACTCCTCCGGATCTTTCATTCCCATCATGGGTTCCAAAATTCGGAAGCAAATCACTTCTTAGTCCAATTAGTTTCCATCCACCTGGGATTGGAGCTTCCGGACCAGGCAGTGACGCAGTCAATGGGCAAGTTGACTCAGACTTACGAACGCTTCGTATTCGTGGTCTGCCTATCGATGTTGTTGTCGACATGATTGTGTTCGACGAGGGTGTAAAGTGCCTGGCTCAGCTCCTCCATGTTGAAGCTCTGGCAGAAAGAGCTCGTGGACTTTCAGTGTCCAGTTCAGAAAATCGACCGTATTTGAATTGTTTCAAGATAAAAGAACCACTCTGGCGGACTTTAATCACAAATAAAGCATACTCCGGGGCATCACGCGAGACGGCACCGGAATCTTACGGAGAAATGTACAAACGAATATTAGACAATCAGCAAAGTACTAGTCCTGACGAGAACGAGGATAATGAAAGCAGTCGAGACTATCGATTGAGTCTCCTGAACCACTTACCGAATTCCTGCTTCTTCATCACGGCTACAGGCTTTTGTGGTATTGGTCCTAGATTCATCGAAAAGGGTGATCATTTGGCTATTTGGTTTGGTGCTCCGGCACCTTTTGTTCTCAGACCAAAATTACAAGCTCGAGAAGATCAACGGGGGCCGATTCATGCGGTTTGTGGTGTGGCTTATGTGGCTGGGATCATGGATGGTGAGATAGTGGATGAGGTGTACTGCGAGGATTTAGAAGAGGATATTGTTTTTGTCGTCCAATAGGATGGTGTCTAGTAAAGTTTTCTTTCATTTTGAGTTACAACTCTTATTGTTCGTGCTTCAATTAATTTTGTTGACGAAATGGAGGCCAACAAAGAAAATATAGGCAACAAAAATTATCATGATATTTCTTTGTCTTATGAGAGTTCTATGACAAGGTTGGTTCGTTCAAGTAAGTGGTACGACGACTATTCGTACTAAAATGTTGGGAAATTAAAACTTTCGTGTACTTGTTTTATTATGTTGTGATTAGTTTTATTGAAATAGAAGTGTGATTTGCTAAATTGCGCTTCCTACTTTGAAGTGTTGTCAACAAAGAAGATTTAAGCTAATCAATGAAACGAAGAACTGCTGTTGAGCACTGTAGAAATCTTAGTCAGAAAGCGCTTTACCACCATTCAGAAGTCACTTCAACACCCTTCTGGTTATGGGCCGTGCAATCAAATCCTATTCCGCATTTACACCAGGTGCGAAGTTTATTTAGGTTAGGCAGATAAGCTTTGAGATCAGTAACCTCTTGAGGGTTCTCCAATTCTTCCTCGTCAGAGTCTGTTACCATAAGCCCACAGGAGCGGCCAAGGTCGCAGTCTATCCTGAGACTCGTCAAGTTTTTCGCCACCAGCTCATCATTCTTACCAAAGAGAAAACGGAACAGTCGAAGCAGCGGAAACAGCTCCTTTTCAACTCCCCACATGTTTTGAAAAATTTCCTCGAAATCACGATATGGAGAGCAAAGGTAAAGTGTATCTCTTGCGATATCGAACTGGAAACTCTCCGGAGGGCCCTTTGAGTGCCGAGTTACCAAGTCAGCTGAAAAGGGGTGGACGAACCGACCCTTGATAAAGACTAAGGACTCCCTGTTAACCTCAAAGAGGCTCGGAGACTAGTATGCGATGGAGGAAATTCATCATCATCATTTATTTTTTCGCCCCAGTTAGTGTAAAGGTCAAGCCAGACCTGCCCCTCATAGGTGAAATGAAAATCGAAATCTACTTCACGACGCCGAGTATTTTCATAAGCGGCTTCCCATCCGGCCAGTCGAACCTCAGCTGGCAAATCTATGAATTGAGTAAGGTTGGTGTTGTTAGTCATGATGTAACGTGTTGTTGTATATTTCTTTTATGGTAAGAAGGATGAATACGAGTCTTAGATATGAGGAGCAAGTCAAGAAATGACAGAGCATTTCACTTACACCGTTTCCTTTTGTTTGAAATTGTTTTTGATGGGTTTCAAAGGACGGAAAACAGATAGACACAATGCATCAAAACGTTGAAGGGAAGAGGGGCAAGAACAATGCTATGAATGCCCATTCTTCATTCGATGTTCTTTTCGGCCCTCAAGTATCGATTCAAAATTACTACAGATTATGTGGCGGATAACAAATAATTATTTCATTATTCGTGAACGTCAAGGGTATATAATGCGGAGCATTTAGAGAGAGATACAGCGAGCTTCTACCACAGTGAAACGGCATTAATCCTAAACAGGTGAATAATCCAACTGACGGGCTAGGTTAATTAGTTTTTGTTGCCTTTTGCTATGCCGGATGTCAAGGTGCTAGTTCTTCTGAAACAATTAAGCTGGTTGAACAATATAACAAAAGAAGTTTCTGGTCTACACTACAAAACTCACGAACAATTTTGAGAATAAGAGAAGCTCACTTGGCGAGTGGCAAGAACTCTTTCTATTCTATTAGGGAAAGAGATAGTTTGAAGAGCTGAGAAGTAACGAGAACCTGTCTTCATAGACATAAATTCAGCTATGTTGTATAATCGTATAATCGTATGCCAAAGCGATGAACAACAAAAAAGTAAATATCCATAAATTATTCATCAAAAACCATAAGCGATGTTCCTCCATGGAACCCCGAGACATAAAAACCGGCGGAGCATCCAGAGTTAATAATCAACAAAAAATAAGGCCGAGAAACTTACACTTAATCATCAGCACATATATCTCCGACAACAAAAAACAAAAACTGGGTTTTGGATCTTAAAACCTATCCTAACCAGGTTGGAATGAAAGTTACGAAGTACAATAGTGGGTTCTGAATCACATCTAAGCCCCCAATGTTCCTCAAATAATTCTCTCCAGCCCCCTTAGACCCCATACACCCATTAATAATATACGACTTGTGGAGTGTTTAAGCGCGCGCCAAATCAATTTTCAGTTTTCGATGCATGGGATTTGCTTGGCCGCCGCTCTGTCGGTACGTAGTTGGGTCTGAGGCTGAAATTTTGTTCGTCCTACCCGACCCGAGTTACCCAAAACCCAGGGTATTTTGTTGGGCTCTGTATCGCGTTCCTGTGATGGGAATGTAGCTATAATTCAATGTGTTCATCGTATCAGCGGGGGGAAGAAGTAGAAGAACGGCTATACGGTCGGAAGTTATCTAGACGTGGTAGCGAGATACTAAATCTTTTTATTTTTTATATTCATCTAGTCTTTTTAGCTACTAGAGAGGCGCTATTTAGACGTACTTATTTATAGGGTTTTATCTAAAAGTAGCTTATATACTCCTTAAAGTGTCTATTACTAGGCCTACTATTTTATATATACTCGGCTTCTCTTTCTAGTAATAGCTTAATATCTTCTTCTATTCCTCTTATTTTAATTTAATGTTTTAATATTTTAGTTATTCTTATAAATAACTAATTTAGCTTATTATAATAGCTCTTATAAGAGCTTAGTTAGCTCTCTTTTATATAAGACTAATAATAATCGTCTTCTAGTATACTATCTTATATAAAACTATATATCTCTAACCTAAGTCTCCTAATTCTATCTTCTATTCTCTCTATTCTATAGTTCTATATCTTCTAAAAGGTATTTCTACTACTTTATCTAAGAGCTATTAAATATACTTTAAATGTCTACTTATAGTAATTATAAATAGTAGAGAATCTATCTTCTAATTATAAAGACTACTCTACGTTTATACTCTTATTTATACTACCTAAGTCTCTCTTAATTACTCTATTACTATTACTAGAGATTCTTACCTCTTCTAGTAATTCTCTTAACTTAAATATAGTATTATACTAACTATATAGAATAACTACTATAAGTATTACCTCTAATCCTAGATTAGTATATAGCTCTTATCTTCTTAAAGTTATATATAATTCTATAGTATATCTAGAGTAGAAGTCCTCTAATATTAGTAGGTATATAGTATTAACTTTAAACGCTTTATTAATTAGTTAAGTGAGTTCAATAGTCTATAAATACTATTATTAAGTAAATAAGCTATATAGGTCTTTATCGTCGATACTAGTATATTACTATAGTAATATAGCTTCTTTATAGAAGGTTAAGAGGCTTAAAACTCTAATAGTTATAAAAAGAGGTATTACCACGTCGTGTTTTAACTTAAACTTAGCTCTATAGACAGTTCTAGAGACGAATAGAAGTACTAGAGGTTCGTAGGATACATCGCGTACAGATGTTAAGTCTTTATATCTCTGGTACTAAATCTTGTCTAGAAGACTAGAATATAATTAACGAATGATCACTATCTAAAATTCGAACTTCGTTCTTAGTCCGGCAGTTTGAGTTTCGTAATTAAATGCTACTGATATCGAGATTCGAGAGCAATGGCTTGAAGTTTGGTATCACTCTGTTCCGCGTGGTGGTCTGACGCCGCCGAATTGTTTACCCAAAGAGGCTGAAAGTTCTAGGGCCATAAGACCAGGGGTTCACCATTTCGTAATTCTTTGCAAATCAAAACTTTAGGACCCGTAAGTTCGTTTTTTTGGCGTTCCCGGAAGGCCGTGCGGTGATCGTATGCCAACCCTGTAAGGCGTAACCCGTTTCCGTCTGGCTGTTGGGCGGTTGAGTGCCGAAGACTAGGAAGCGAGATAACTGGTTACGTAAAAACTCGCGGTTACTGCCTTCTTAGTACGGGAAAATTATATCTCAACGACGTTGACTACAATGATAGGCAGGTGCGTATAGACTGTTCTCTTAATTCACTATAAAAAGGATAAATGAGCACTGATTTTACGCTAACCTAAACTCACTTGAAACTATTATTTTAGTAATAAAAGTTTATTATAACTATAAAAAATCTCTATAACTTTAAACAGAGGTTATAAACTTTTATAGTAGATTAACCTAATAGTCTATATAGAGTATATATTACTAATAGTAGGTTAGAACAAGGTATATATCCGCTAAATTAAGAGTATTAACTAAAAAAAAAGTATTAAAATTTAAGAGATTAGAAGCTAGCGCCCGCGCTAAAGAATATAAGAGAATAGTAGATAGTATAGTTTATACTATAATATAAGCTTCTAAGAGATACTCTTTTTTTACTATTAGAATTAATAGTTTATTTAGCTACTTAGGCGGCTATATATACGTACTATTTAGCTTTAATCTATAGATATAGTTATAAGCTTTTAGCTCTATATCTAGAGCTAATAGAAGAAAATAACTAATAAAAGAGATCTAAAAGTAGAAATAAATTAATTAATAGATTAACTAAACTCTAAATAATCGTTATTCTAATCTCGTTTTCTAGTTTATATATACTAAATTATATTCTAATAGCTTTTTTAAAAGCTTAGTAAAAATAAAGAATTATTATTAAAATACTACTCTAGCTATTCTCTTCTATAGTATCTCTTCTTTATAGAGTTAAGTAAGATTTAGTATAACTTCTAAGTTAGTATAAAAGACTACTTATATAATAGTATAAAATATATACTATAGTAGAAGAGATATATAAGAGTATATTCAATAGAATAATATACGTAGATACTAGACTCTAGTATAGAAGAAAAGGAAAAACTATCTCTCTTCTATACTAAATATAAGTATCTATATATAGAAGGTCGGAAACTACTAAGATCTAATAATAATAATAACCGAGTTCTATCTAATATAGCTAATACTAAATAATAAGAGCTAAAAAGCTAAATATATAATATCTAAATCTTAATCTCTTTTATATATAAATATCGGATATTAATACCTTTAGTATTTTTAGTCGTATAAGTATTAGTAATTCGTAATCTTAGTCTAGAGATATTAGTAGTTTTATAAATACTAGTAATTTAGAATAGCGTACTATTATAACTTATAAGTATAAAAGAAAAAGTTTTTAAAATAAGTTTACTATTTTTAAAAAAGACTCTAGTATTATTAGTATACTCTATAACTTTATCTACTTAAGCTAAAGTTTATTATAAAAGACTTTTAAAAACTAGCTATATTAGAAGATAAATAGCTAGAAGACTATTTAGTTTATATTTTAAATTCTTAATTTATTTATTAATTTAAGCTTATATAAACTACTTTTAATTCTCTTATAAATCTAATTAAAATTTCTAAATCGAATTCTTATATTATTTAGTAATTATATAGTAAATTACTCTAAGAAGTACTAGTATAATATTACTAAAACCGAGAAGATCTCTCTTCTATTTATATATATATAAGAGAAGAAGAATTAAGAAGTAATCTTAAAAAGCAAGTATAACGAGCTACTATTATATTAGTACTATAGTATAGCGTTACTATATCTACTAAGTAGAAGAGAAATACTATAGTCTTAGTATTATATAATATAAATAAAAGACTCTATTTATAAATAGTACTCTAGAAGAGTAAATACGAATTAAGCTTTTTTATATAAGAGATTTATAAATATAATACTAAGGCTTAATTTAAATAGTTTACTTAATAAATAAAAGCTTTTTATTAATAAGCTTTATAATTTAAATTAAGATTTATAAATTAAATTAAAATAAGTTAACTTTTATATAGAGATTCGCGAATCGAGATCGCGAACTATAAGCTAGCCTTATCGCTAAGTATATTAAGATTTTATGATTATAAACGCTGAAGGATTTCGCTTCTTATTATAGTTTCGTATAGATAGTAGTAAGTAGCGATAGCGACGAAGCGATCTATATTAGTAGTTAAATACGAGATCGATTATTTAGGCTACGACTTAGTATAACTTATATATAACACCTACGTATACTCTTATGAATTAGTACAGTCGCTAGTATAATACTACAGGTTAATATACTATATATACTAAAGTTAGACTTTATTTATTAGAAGGTAGTATATAACTTAAACTCTTATAAACTATATAATTACAATCTATATTATTTAAAAGTATAGTATATTAAATAATAAATACGAAAAGGGGTTATATAAGGAAGTTGTAATAAGCGCCTTACAAAGTTATAGCTATACACTTGGTAGAAGGAAATAAGCGAAACCTGCCGTAGCCTGGCTCCACTATCCTTCGTGGCCCAAATAATCGTACCCTGAAATACAGCCGGGAAATGTGGAACCCTGTTTCTTAGAGCTGCCACGTTCTGGACTTGTTCTCAAAAAGGCGCACACAAACTCTCTTTCTGACTTGTCTAAATAAGTAAGGCTAGGTTCAACGGTGTAGCCTAACCAATTAGAGCTCTAAGTTTAGGGCGAAAGTTTATATTTAGTGCTGGGCGACCAGTCGCGAGCTAGTCCCAGACTATTTGTATGCTTATCTTGTCGAGAGATAAAACATGGCTACCTAGGGTTGTATGTTTCTAGGGCACACGAGAATTAGGAGCAGCCAATAGGAGTTTTAGGCGTTCGAAAGCGCTAAGGAAAATCAGGACGTGGTCACAGAAGCTTGCCAACATTCGTAAAGCCAGCCTCAGGTTCATTCGTACCTCGTAACATGTCGATTCAGTCGAAGCTGGGCTGGCTAAACACCTGGATTTCGGGCAATCCTTCGATTAAGCTTTCTTGACGCCTCAACTGGGTTATCCAATGAGAACTCGCTTGATCTATTTTGAAATGGTGGCTGGGAGTGGATCCTGAACAGGGATGAGAGGAAAGGTGGATGGATGGATGAGAGGGTTGCACACACTGAAACCCTCCCAGCACACGATGACCCATACGTCCTCTTTTTTGATGTCGATGTAGAGTATTTTCCCCATCGAAATGCTCAATTCCCGCACAAATCTAAAATCTCCTGTGCCCAAGATGTGCGGACCTCAATGAAATAGTAAGCTAATCTAAATATGGGACAATGTCAACGACGCCCTGGCCAAGTGACTGTGCCGTAGGTACGCGTGAAGCAAACCATGAAGCAAGCCCCTGCCAAAGATGCTGAATTTCTGACTAACTGTGCTCAGTTCAGGAACCGGCCTCTTCCACTCTTCTACCCAATCCAAGGGCGGAGCCTTCGTTCATGAACTCCATTCCCTTCTCGCTAGGGATCTTTTCCGTAAGGATCGACGAGGAAAGTAAAATAGTATAATCGTCCCCTCGCCCATCACACCGGAATCCTTCCTTTCTATCTCTTCACCCTCCTCACCCAGGAATGTCACTCTTTGGTCGAGATAGCTTCATACGTCTATTAATTATGTCTTTAACAACTTCGATAGCCAGTGCCGTGGTGACACCAACATTAACCACGACTTTCATGCCCACCAACACAGCATGTACGCAAAATCGCCTGACGATGCTGGAGAACCGGCAATGGGAGATTTGGATGAACGTAGTCGTGCCTGTCCCTGGAACTACAATGACGGATTGTTATCCAACACAGTATATCGAAAGTATTTTACAATTGGCTGGAGGTGTGACCCAAGGTGCTTTCAAAGCACTTGTTTGTCCTCAAAGCTACAGTTCTGTCGGACCATTTACCTCAAATTATATCGCTTGTTGCCCGAGGTACGAGTACCCTTCTATCTTCTATAACTGTTTACTGACATTCCACATAGCGGGTACAAGTTTACGAATCCAAAGACAATGGCATTTTCTGATCGACCGGCATTTGGAGGCACATGTTACACACCAATGTAAGTCAACAATTCTTTCCGGATCTTCCTTGAGAAGCAAAAACTGAACCTCAATCTTCTAGTCCAATGGGAACTCCAGTGATCGTAACTGCCTACGGCACGTCTGGTGTTACCGCGACGACTCCTTTCTCAGCTTCGGACACGCAGGCGGCGGCATATGCATCTCCATATGAAGGTTTCGCGTTTGGAGTTGCCCAAGTCGCAAGTATTACTCCGGGATCCGCGTCAGCTACATCGACGAGCTCCTCGGGAATCGTGGCAGCAACAGGGCAGACTTACACGGTCAGTTGTATCCAATACCCATTAGGAATATCTCTAATAATTCACAGGTTCTAGCTGCAGCTGGTCCAACATTTATCCCTAGCTCAGTAAGCGCACAAGTTGGAGATAAAGTTGTCTTTGAATTCTCATCTGGAAACCACTCAATTACCCAGTCAACCTTCGATAAACCATGCGATAAACTTTCCAACGGCTTCGATTCCGACTACACAGGCAGCAGTGCGACCGAAATTTCTCTTGCCGTCAATGTATCCACCGCCCAGTTCTTTTACTCCAAGCAATCGTCGGATTGCCAGGAGGGTATGGTATTCGCTCTGAATCCTACTACCACTCAAACCGAGTCTTCCTTCCGGGCACTCGCGATCGCACAGGCGCCTAATTCATCAAGCGGGATGACTACCGGCGCCAAAGCAGGAGCAGCCATCGGATCCGTCGCAGGGGTTGGTATACTCGGCTTGTTGGCACTTCTATTCTTGCGTCGAAGAAAGCAACTGCAAAAAGCCACCGACCGCGAAAAATACGGGGACCAAGACCAATTTTCCCAGCGTGGTGCACCATCCCCTACCACACTTGGAGGAACGACCCAAGATGGCCATTCAGGATTCAGGAATCGCGGGGTTGCACCAATTAATATGACCTCTAATAATGCCGCAGCCTTGTACGCCGCCCGACAAGCTGAAGGACGGCCTTCCGTTCCTCCCAAGGGAGGCGAGTTGCACGGCATATCATCACCAACTGAATTGGCGGCCTGGAATGTTGTCGAAATGCCTGGAGATGAGGGAGCACGTTACGCCGCCAACGCGAACGAAAAGAGTGAGCTGGATACCGTGAGAGAACTGTCGCCTACTCACTCCGTGGGGACTTTTGGAGCAGGATATGTGCCTGGAAATGACCTGGCGAACATTATGAGCCCAGAAAGCAACCACACGCGCGACACGTGGGGAGCGGGGAGAGAGGCCAATGTCAGCAGCCCGGAAGATGGAACGAGGCAGAATATATACAGCCCGAATGATAGGGCGTCACAGTACGAGAGTCATCAACAAAATGGGTGGCGGTGACGAATGGAATTTGTAAATTTGTAGTTGTTATGAACGGGTACTTTTGTAAAGTATCTGCGCCTATTTACGTTTACATTCTTTGAACATACTTTTCTTTTACGAGTGCTAATTAATTACTCCTTTTTCGGCAGATCTTCTAATTTTACTATTCGTCGTTTCTTAGTTATTTTTATACTCTACGTAATTTAGTATAGAGAGTTCTAACCTTATATTTCTAGCTCTAACGCGACTAAATAACTAACTTATTCTTCTAATCTTTAAACTCTACTAAAATATATAATAATATAGAAATTAGATAATTATTTATCTATTATCTTATATTTAAAAAGCTATATTTAAAAAAACTATTATTATACAAGTAGTTAGTTTATAATATAGGTATATAAGCTAAGTTTCTTCTACTTACTCTTAATACTTCTTCTATAACTTTTATACTTTTTTATTCTTTTTTAACTTAATATAACTTATTTAGAATAGTATAAAACTAATACTACTTCTAGTATTAAAATTTCTATTAGAAAAGCTTCTAAAAAAGTCTCTTAAGTATATCTAGTAGATATCTTTTTTAATAAGAAGTATAATCTTATAAAGATAAATAAAACTAATAATAATAGTAGTAAAAAGAAAGAGAATATTATAAAAGATAGTTTAATATTATTATCTATATTATATATAAGTAAGATGTCTAGAAATATACTATATATACTAATTTCTATACTTATAAAGAAGATAGTATAATAAATAAAGCTATTATATATAACTAGCTAGAACTTAGACATCTAGCTAAGTTATATATATAATAGTCTCTAAGCTTAGATAGTTTACTATTTAAGATTTATATACTATACTCTTCTATATATTATATACTCGTTATAAATAGAGTAATTATATAAAAATATATTAGTAGTAGCGAATATTTCTAAGTTTATACTATTATATTAAAATACTTCTCTAGTTCTATCTTTATTACTTTTATCTTCTTATTATATTAAACTAATTAAGTCTTTTTATCTTTTTTTGCTATTAGAACTCTTATTATAATATATTATAATATATAATAGTTTTATAAGTATAATAAAGTATAAATAATAATAGATATATATAACTCGTTACTTAGAGTATATTTTTATAGATATACTAGCTATTTTTACTAAATATTTATAAAGTAAGTAGAACGTTTCTTTATATAATAAGATCTTTATATCTTTTTAAACTTTAAATTCTATTAAATAGTTATTATATAGTATATATAAGTTAAAGCTATTAATATATTATTAGTTATTACTAGTATAAAAGTACTAAGAACTATATTAGCGATATAGTTTACTTTTCTAGAGAAGACTTATAGACTTTATACTAAAGTAGCTATAATACTTCTTTTAAAGTTAGTAGAGATTTAGAAGTAGTCTAGACTAATATTCTAATAGACTTTATATAATATAATAGATAATATAAACTTTTAGATACTCTACTACTTATTATAAATAAATAAATAGTTAAATAGAGATTATAAACTAATATATTAATTAGAGACAAAGGCTTTTTATAATCTACTATTAAGATAACTAGAGAGCGAATTAATTCTTTTAATAAATAGAGTATAAATAACTCTCTTATATTCGTCTAGTAATATAACTCTTTATTAGCTTAAGTTTAGACTTAATCTAAGAATATTATAAAACTAGAATATCTCTAAGACTTCTATTCTCTAAGAATAACTAAACTATAATAAGATAGTAAAAGTAGCTTAATATATATACTCTATCTAGAAAATAGCTAAAGATAATATAAGTAAAGCTTAGTAGAGAATATAAAAGAGTATAAGTTAATACTAAAGAGCTATTAACTAGAATATTAGTAATAGAGTCTATTTATTAACTAGAAACCTTTAGATAAACTATTCTAACTAAAAGCTAGCTAAGTAGTAGATAGAATCTTTTAAATCTAGAATATATAAAATACTTTTATAGATTAAAGCTTCTAAAGAGTTTATTAATTTATAATATTTTTATTATAGATATACTATTAAAAAACCTTAATACTTCTCTACTAAGATAAGAAGCTTTAAAGCTACTACTAGAGATTATTTAAAAGATATAAGAATAGAAAGTTTAGAAGATTCCAAGTAATAGACTATTTAAAAAACAACTATAATATTAAGTAAGATAAATTAGCTATAACTTAGACTTTATATAATATCTTACTAATAATTTTTATAGATTTATATTAATTATTAAAGATAGAAATACTACTTAATTAATTTATGTTAATAGAAATACTACTCTTATACTATTTATTCATTTTATACGCTTCTAGTACGTTTTTTAGTCTATTCGTCATTTATTTAATATAAGTAAAATAGTAGTATTTATATTAGTAACTATTTACTCTTTTTAGATAAATCTCTATCTAAAAATAGTAAATAGTAACTAAGTATATATAAACCTTCTCTAAGCAAAGACATTCTTAAAAACAATACTAAAATAAGCTTATTAATACTCTTAAAGTATATATATACTAATATAAATACTATTTTTATCTTTCTAATAGAAATACTATCTAGTTTAGATATAAATACTACTATTTCTAATTTATTATTTTAGTAGTAAAACTACTACTAAATAAATAAATAGTATAAGAGTAGTATTTCTATTAGAAATAAATTAATTATATAGTATTTCTGTCTTTAATAATTAAAAAAGTAGTATTTATATTAATTACTAATATTAATTTTTAAAGTTTACTATCTCTATTAAAAGACTTTTATACTAAATATCTAGATAAACTAGAACTACTCTAACTTCTCTCTAAAGAGAGATATTTATAGAAATTAGATAATAATTAATTAAGAGAAATAAAGAGTTAATTTTAAATAACTCTATTATTACTCTCTACTTCTAGTTACTTTTAATAAAGAGCTTATAATATAAACTTAAAATAAAATACTAACTAGTAGAAATATTAAAAGTTAATAAAGTAAAGAGCTAAGACTAAATTACTACTAAAATAAAGTCTATTTAGTAAAACCTTTTCTAAGCTAGAGTCTCTCTACTCTCTCTATTTCTTAGTATCTTATTATTATTATTCTTCTTCTTCTTTTCTAGTTTATAAAGAGCTTAAATTAGCTTCTTCTTCTCTTAGTAGCTATTTATAATAGCCTTAGTAAGAGACACTTATAAACTCTTTAGATACGCTTTAAAAAAGTCTTAAACCTAGGTTTAGATAGAGGTTCTACTAACTTTCATAATATATAAGAACTATAGAAGGCTTAGTCTAGATAATCTTTAAAATCTTATTATAATAGCCTACTATCTAGGCTATTCTAGATAGCTAGAAGTACCTACTATATATAAGGTTCAGCTATAGTATACTTAGCTTTTAGCTATATTATTTTATATTATCTAATTTAGGAAGATTACGTACGTTCGTATATCTATCTAGACTTTCAGACGTACTTCGTAGAGTTTAGGCTTTTATATTAGCCGACGTTATATTATTCAGTTTCGTATCTCTTTTTATATTATCTAAATCTCTTATATATAGTAGCCTACTCTTCTAGAGTTAGAAAAGGCTAGTTTAGCCTTTTCTTCTATATTAGAGCCTAGTATCTACGTATATTATTCTACTAAACGCACTCTTATATACCTCTTCTATAGTCGTATATATTTCGTATTATTATACTTATTAACTATAAAAGAAGTACTTATAATAACTTTAATATAAAATACTTAAGTCTTCTCTAGAAGTATAAACTATATCTCTAATATAGTTTTTAATACTTCTATACTTATAATAACTAGTAACTAATTAATAGTCTTAATAACTTCTTTAATCTTACTCTTCTCTTCTTTTAGTTATAAAGTAGTAAACTCTATCTCTATAAACTAGAGTAACTAAAAGAGCTAGTATAGATTTAAATTATATTTAAAATATATTTAGAATATAACTTATAGAAATATATATAGCATTCTACTCTACGTAGTATTTATACTTCTTTAAAGTAGTCTTTTTAAAAGTATACTAGTAATTCTTATTTTAATATTTTATCTAAAAATACTAAATATATAGAAGCTTAGTATTAGTTTATTCTAGATATTTTTTCATATAATATATCTAGCTTATAATAAATACTCACTCTTTAAAAAATTAGTTTAGATATATTTTATTATCTAGTATACTAATTAAATAAGTTTTCTAAAACTAGTTTTTTAGATTCTAGAAACTCTTTATTATAATACTACTTAAAATTATATATAATAGCTTAAAAGATTAATCTATTTAGTAGCTTTCTAAAGAGAAGAAAATTATATAAATTAAATTTAAGTTTAATATCTTTTATATAATTAGCTTTTATAATTAAGCTTAATAAATAGTAAAATAT
Organism: Hymenoscyphus infarciens; assembly: GCA_001414345.1. NCBI lineage: Eukaryota > Fungi > Ascomycota > Leotiomycetes > Helotiales > Helotiaceae > Hymenoscyphus > Hymenoscyphus infarciens. Next base: position 26,008 of record LLCB01000038.1, read on the forward strand.
ATATAAAGCTAGAATAATATAAGTCTATACTTATATCTTAAAAGCTTATAATTCATAAAGTCTTTTAAATTTAGACTTTATTATTTTAAAGATATACTCTATTATATTATATTATAAATTAAAAAGCTTCTTTTTATTCTCTAGTATTCTTCTATTTTAATAGCTTTATTCTACTCTTTTAGATAGTACTATATACTATAATATAGTATTAAATACTTTAAAAGACTAGAAAAGAACTAATAAATGCGAGCTAAAAAGGCTCTTAACTAATGGAATTTTAATTCTAGAAGAATCTGAAGCTTGCGATGCACGTGACATTTGCTATTAACCCTCAAGTTCCAGGATTTGGCGAGAGGTTTCATCGTGCGCTTTGAGCTCGACAAGGTGGTGTTACTTACAGTATGAGCTCCCCCATTTCACAAGTATAACGGAATACAACACGAGTACCAAGTACTACCACCTCTCTTGGCTTCACCATGGAATCTCCTAAGTGCGCCCGAGACTGCCAGGAACCAGGCGATGGAAAGAAGGACTGCTGTGATGGTGCGTATCGATACACAATCTGTGGTGTGACGAATCCGACTCCGACCCCACCAAAGCTGACTTCTGGTATCGTTCTACAGAATCTTGCTTGGTTAATTTGGCAACACGAACATGCTTGGAAGATGGCTGTGCTGAGTCGCAACCTTCTCTTGGTAACTCACGACACAATCAATTAAGATTTCATCTGGACGTCGCTGATTTGTGTTGCACAGATGAGCCTGAGCCTGAAGGTACTGGTTGCTGCACCACCTCTGCCTGCAGTAAAGATAAGGGTAACTCCACTTCATCCTTTTCACTCTCTATAGATTTTGTACTCACATATATTACAGAGGAGTCTACTATCGACAACTGCTGTGCATCTGAACCCGCCACCGCTGGCAAACCGGCTCCAATCGAAGAGGAAAGCAAGGACACACATGATGGATGTTGTGCTGGTGAGTAGATGGTCCCTAGATTTTACATGCCTGTTTTCTTACAATAATATTTGTAGATGAAAACTCCGAAAAGATTGCCAGAGGCGGTGGCGGAACTGTCTCCTGCAGGAAGCGCAGGAGCGGCGCAACAGTGCCGAATACATGCGCGGGGAAAGGTACGAAATCTATAGCATGCACAATCAATTCTCTACGGCGAAACTAATCACTCCGTATAGACCAAGTGAAATCCTCAGATGGCTGCTGCAAGGGTAAAAAACGGGCCGCTCCCGAGAAACGTCCTTGCAAGAAACACCTCAACGAGACTCGCCAGAAATTTGGCGAAACCCTTGAAGCATTGGGATGTATCTGTCGAGCGTTGCTAGCACGGAACCTGGAAAGTTGTTGCACAACCCAGTCTCGTCCTTCTTCGCCTCATCTCAGGGCTCGTTCATCTTCGGTTAGATCAAGCCGATCTTCCTTGAGAAAGGTTTCTACTCACCATGACGAGAAGGCCAAAGCTGGCAAGGGATGCTGTGCAGCTGGCAAGTGCAACGATTCCAAAGAACCAAAGAAAATCACTGTAAGCACAGAAATCACTATAAGCGCAGGATCTATCCGGTCGGCAAAAACTGAGTGCGGATCTTCGGCCGACACATGCTGCAAACCCAAAGTCAAAGAGAAGGTCGACTCAGATTGTTGTGGGGATGATCATGGAGAAGAACATGGGAACGATCATAGCCATGATGCAATTTCATACGAGAAGAGTCCTTCAATTAAGCTCAAATCTTCCGATATCGACATCGAAAAAGCTGTGCCGTCCGTCTCTGAGCGAGTGGTCTTGTCTGTAGCAGGAATGACTTGTGTTGGATGTGAGAAGAAGCTTTTTAGAACTCTCGAGTCTCTAACCCAAGTTCACAACCTTCAGACTAGCTTGGTTATGAATCAAGCGGAATTTGATCTTGATCCAACCATCAGTTCAGTGGAAGAAACCATACGCCATCTCGAGAAAACAACAGAGTTTAAATATGAAAGACTCTCTAGCAAGGGCCAGTACCTAGACCTTGTTCGAGCCAACATCGATCAACTCATTGGCCAGTCCTCTCAAATGAAAGGTGTTCTTGGCATTTTAAAAATCGACAAGAGAACTATGCGTGTCGAATATGACCCGCTACTTGTAGGTGCGAGAGATCTCATGGCCAATTTTGGGGATGATCAGATTCAACTCGCCCCGTTGCAACCAAGCCCAGCTCTGGCAGCAGGCAACAAACATCTGCGTGAAACAGGTTGGATGACACTTTTCTCAGCTGTGTTGACCATTCCGGTTCTCGTCCTCGCTTGGGCTCCACTTCCAGAGCATGGCCTCACTTATTCAATTGTTTCTTTGGTCTTGGCCACTCTGGTTCAAGTTATTGTTGCTGGGCCTTTTTATCCAAGTGCTCTCAAAGCATTGGTTTTCACACGGGTCATCGAGATGGATTTACTTATCGTACTTAGCACCACCACCGCTTACGTCTTCTCTGTTGTATCATTTGGCTTCGAGGCTTCAGGAAAGCCATTAGCGACAGGCGATTTCTTTGAAACAAGTGCGCTTTTAGTTACTCTCATTATGGTTGGACGCTACATCAGTGCTTTAGCTCGCCAAAGAGCTGTCGAATCTATTTCTGTACGGTCATTGCAAGCCACCACGGCTTTGCTTGTACAGCCTGATGGAACTACCACCACAGAAATCGACATCAGATTGTTGCAATACGGTGATATTTTCAAGGTTATGCCAGATTCTCGCATTACCACCGATGGGGTTGTGATTTCAGGGCATAGTGAAGTCGATGAGTCTATGATTACCGGCGAAGCACTACCTCTTGAGAAAACTAAGCACTCTCCCGTCATTGCTGGATCCATTAACAATTCTGGGACACTCATGGTTCGACTTAGTCGTCTCCCAGACGACAATACGATTAGCGAAATCGCAAACATGGTTGACAAAGCCAAGTACACCAAACCTAAAGCCCAAGATACGGCTGATCTGATTGCTTCTTACTTCGTCCCAGTCATTGTTGTACTAGCCATTATCACATTCTGTATTTGGATCGCCATTTCGATAAATGTCCGCAATCAGAAACCATCAACAGCAGTTGTCAACAGCATTACGTACGCCATTGCAGTTCTCATTGTATCATGTCCTTGCGCATTGGGACTTGCTATACCCATGGTAGTCGTCATCGCTGGTGGAGTGGCTGCAAAACATGGCGTTGTCTTCAAATCAGCATCAATGATTGAGATCGCAAGATCTGTCAATCATGTGGTTTTCGATAAGACTGGAACTCTCACCGAGGGCAAAATGGCAGTTGTGAAAGAGGAATACGTCAATTACACCGAAAAGGCAGCAAGTGCCTTGATTCTAGGAATGACCTCTGATATCAAACACCCAGTTTCTGCCGCTTTGGCGAGGCATATGCTTGAGAAAGGAGCACAAGCTGGGTCGGTTCATGTCCATGATTTGAAGGCCATTCCCGGAAAAGGAATGCAATGCTCTTGGAACGGGGAGACTGTTTGTGTAGGAAATTCCCGTTGGTTATCACTTGAGGATGACGTCCGAGTTAAAAGCCTTCTCGCAAATAACCTGACAGCCCTTTGTCTTACTGTGCAAGGTGAACTTACAGCAATATTTGGACTCGAGGACCAGCTTCGACCCGATGCTCAACATGTCGTTTCCCAACTCACTAATCGTGGTATTACAGTGTCAATTGTCTCTGGTGATGACCATGGTGCTGTTCAAGCAGTTGCCACAAATCTCGGAATCCAGCCAGCGAACGTCAAATCTCGATGCAGTCCAGCCGACAAGCAAGCATATATCAAATCACTGCGTGCCTCCTCGATTTCATCCGGGGTACCCGCAGCAAAGTCAATCGTTCTCTTCTGTGGTGACGGAACCAATGATGCTGTTGCCTTAGCTGAAGCAGATATCGGCGTCCACATCAACGAGGGAACTGATGTTGCTCAATCGGCAGCTGATGTTGTTCTCATGCGCCCGGTTTTAGGAGGGATCTTGACTCTCATCAATCTCTCACAAGCTTCATACCGACGTATCATCTTCAATTTTACCTGGGCATTTGTGTATAACCTATTCGCCATCTTGCTTGCAGCAGGCGCTTTTGTTAACGCAAGAATCCCACCTGAGTACGCCGGTTTGGGGGAGATTGTCAGTGTTCTTCCACTTGTGGCGATCGCTTGGGGATTGAAGTGGGCTAAGATTTGAACATGCAAGAGAATGTTTGAGCTTGGGAAACGATGATTTCTTTCGTTGAGTGGGTGCGAACCACTCCTCCCATCGAGGTACAAGAGGTTTGGAATTTTTCCTGTTATTCGCTTAATTTACTCTCATTGAACCCAGGTAGAGACCCCCAGAAGATGGATTTCTAGTAGCTAGATCCTGTCGTTACCGACGTAACATACTCGAATACTGACAAAAATCAAATAAACAATTTGGCAGTCAAATCAATTGATTCTCAGACATCATGTGACAAGAAGATCACGATGGTGAAGACTGCTAGTTCGTACTAGCTTCATTAGCCTATTTTCCGCCTTTGTAGTGTAATTTGAAACATTTAAACCAAGAATTTTGGGACAAGTGGGATGATTGTACGAGACTATCTGGCTCGCGGGTGGACAGAAAAAAGCGGCAGTGTTCGTACCTGCCTATATAACTCGTCGTTCCACTTATCTACGGTAAGTCATTACTCTAGATACTTCGAGCAATTTAAAACATTACCTAAAGTTCCAAGCTAAATTGTTTTAAAATGTTAGAACAACAAGCCACCCTTTCTGTCCTTCTATTTCAGAACGACGCTTCGTTGATCGGGTTAACTTCATTCCGTTTTCACGGGCATGACGCGCCCAAAATTAGGCACCAGTTTCCCCTCAAACTACGTACATTCCACGAACCAAACAACCAAGAAACGCTTCGAACGAACTCTAATTGAACGTCCACAGTTCCATCGTCTACGCATTTGACATACTCGTGGAAGCAAGTGCAACCGGTCCCAGCGAAGACGCGCGTGTTTCTCAGCCGTATCTTCATTCACGATTCAGGTGATATAACTTCATTTCTCCCAGCCCCTTCTTCCCAAGCGTTTCGAATAATTTCAAACTTCACTTTCCGCAAACCAACACAGTCATACATCAGAGAACGCTCAACCGCCGAAGATGGTCCTCATTCCACCAGACACAAAGACAGAAGCTGGTCCTATCCCCACAACAGCCCCAGATCAACCACCCCCACCATATACCCCCTCAGAAACGTACGCCCCCTCAGAACTCCCCCCAAACTTCGAACTAGAACGCAGACGAGGAGCACCCCCAGAACTCACACCTTCATCCTCCACCCAACCAAACATCACACCACCAAACGCCTCCTGGGGAAAAGGAATCAGCACCAAAACGCCCATCAAAAAAAACGGCCCCCTAAATGTCCAAGGCTCGGTAGAATCCTCGTCCTTCATCACCTTATCGAGAGATATCCATGTAACAGGAAATATAAACTCTTTAGGCCCTACGACTCTTGAGGAAAACGTCGTTGTTGAGGGACGAGTCGATTCTGGGGGTGATTGTAAAGTGCGAAATGGCGTGAGGATCGATGGAAAGGTTGATGCGAGAGGGACGATTGAATTAGTTAGTGGGGAGGAGGGAGTGAGTGTAGGTGGTAAGGTTGATGCTAGGGGTGGGGTGAAGTTGGATGGATTGACGTTTTTGGGGAAGCAGAAACAAGCGAAAGAGAGTGGTGGGAAGAAGGTCGGGGTTCGGGTTGGAGGGAAGGTGGATGCTAGGGGGGCTGTGGTTATTCGGGGAGTTGTGAGTGTCGATGGGAAGGTGGATGCTAGAGGAAAGGTCACGATTGAGGGGTTGGTTGATGTGGAGGGGAAAATTGATGCCAGTGGAGGAGTTGTGGTGGATGGTACTGGCGGTGGTGCGGTGCATGTTGGGGGGCAGATTGAGAGTAGGGGAAAGGTTGAATTGAAAGGATCGGTTCAGGTTAATGGGGACGTCAGTTCTGGTGGGAACTTGAGCTTGGTGTCCCAGGAAGGGAATGTGATTGTGGGAGGGAAAGTTTCTAGCAGGGGCAACGCGAATGTGAAGGGTGATATGAATATTGAGTGAGTACTTCCTACCTTCTCCACTTTTGGCAATTCGAGAATGCTGCTAACAACCATAGAAAATCCTTCACCGTCAGAGGAAATCTCAACCTCGATGGTAACTTGCACGTCAAAGGTGACCTCTCTGTCAGCGGGAATATTTCTATGACGGAAGGTTCGAATTACTATTGGGATGGGAAGTTGACAATTAGATCGCAGTCCATCATTGAGGTTGAGGCTTCTAAATACTCGAACTAAGGACTTTCGGGTTGGGGGTTTGGGGGTTATGAAATCCGTAGCAAATATATATTTTTCCAAGATGTCGAGTCGACCAATGACTACGTCTTCAAATGTTCTAAATATGGCATGGAAATGGCTATATGAACTCGGATTGTTTGGAGAAAGTATTTGGCTAAGTAGTCAGTTCAACTTCTACGAAGCAAAGTGTGGAAAAGTGGAGGGAAATCAGAGACTCCCGGGAAGAAGAGAATGATAGGGCATCAGAACTCCTAACACTGCCTAACACCAACACTCCGTACAGAGAACTCACGTCATCGTAATTTCACAACATCCCTTCTTTCTTATAGCCAATTAAGAAACTACCTTCTGCAAGCCTAAAATGTGCACGTAAATCCAAAAGCGGAAATAGAGGGGAAAGTGGCTTGAATCACGCGATTCTCTTTTTGGCCCCCAAAAGATTACCCAGTAATCAAACAAACATCGAGTAAGCCAAACCAATATTGGGGGCCAAGAATGAGGGGGTTGTGAGTAAGCCATCAATTGCTCAGTAAACCAGCAAATATCGGGTAAATTGTTGAACAACTACCTTATGAGCAGCAACATGAACCAAGCAGCAGAAAAGAGTCAGAGCGCGATATAGAGGTAGACCAAAAGCTAGAGCTGGGTACATGTACACTCACAAAAATCTACAAACAGCCAATAGCGGCTTGGGTGTGTGTGATGTAAAGGAGAAGCTATTCTCGGTCACAAAATGACCCTAAGAAACACCCCCATACGCCGATTCCTTGATTGCAAAGTTCCCCCAGCTGAAAAAATGGTAAAAGACTAGAGGGAAGAGGGGCAAGTAGACGCAGAAAAGAAAAATAACAAACTTGAACAACAATAAATAAAGTAAAACGTTAAATCACTTGGTAAAAGATAAAATCCGACTTGGCTCGCCACTGGATTGAACGATTCCTTCGCACAAGTCCCCACAATGATAAGAATATAGGAAAAGAAGCAGCCCAATCAATTGTAAGATGAGATAGACAGAGAGAGAAGAAAGGAGAACAGGAAAATCATCACGTGAAGTGGTGGATCCCTGTCAATATTGTGTTACGGAAACGCGTTACCTCGGCGCGTCGTTCCAAGGTTCACAACGGGCGGTTTCAGCTTCCAATCTTAAACTCCAAGCTTCAAGCTCTAAGCTCCCCTCGAGCTCCCCCGACCAAACCTGTTATTCAACATCAGCACCTGGGGTACAAGTACACATCTAGGAATCCAAAAATGAGCAAACACTACTCAATTGTCGAGTCTCCAGGAGGATCAGACAAGGTTTTCGCCCACCGACGAGATGAGAATGGCATCGTCCGAGACCCCTTTCCACAACGTCTCACCTCCCCACGCCATACTTCAGCTCACACTAACCTCTCTTCATCTCACTAGGAATACCACGCAAGACCCCAATACCAAAAAGAACTCAAAGAAAGAGAAGCATCTGCCCTTAAGAGAGACCACTTCCACCGCACAGGAGAACATATCGAAATCGATTTACAACCTATGGAAACCGTCACTCCAAAGCCCAAACCTCTCTGTTCCGTCGTCGACCTCTCCACCTCCGCCAAACGCAAATCCGACATCTTCGAAGCCGACGACGGAGACGAGGATGAAAACTACTACTTCCCCGGCGACCAATGCGATGCAGTACGTCGGAAGCTTAGAAACTTCATGGCGACCGGTGAAATGACACAAAGCAAGCTCTGTCAAGAACTTGGCGTCTCTGCGAAATCATACCGCACATTTATGGCAATGAACGGGAGGACTAACGGGACGAACACGGCAACATACGGACCTGCATACCATTTCTTCCAAAAGCGCGAGAAGAACGAACCTCCCGCGCCCAAGAAAAGGGTCAAGAAAGCAGACGAGGAAGCCGAAAACTCGGTCGCAGTGCGTCTAGAAGGCGAAGACACCATCTCCGTCCCCGTATTCGATTCCTGCGACGAAGTGCGCAAGAAAATCGAAGCCCATCTCAAATCCCCAAACGTCACGAATGCCGGCTTCAGAAGGGAGATTGCGAAAACCTATCCGGAGCCGAGGGATATACAGAGTAAAGTTCTAAATGATTTTTTGAATAAATCGGGCGCGAGTGCGGGGAATACAAGTAGTGTTTTTTATGCTTCTTATGTTTATTTTGAGAAGATGAGACTGAGGGATGGGAAGGTTAAGTCGAAACATAGGATTGAGATGGAGAAGGCACATCCTAAGGGCTTTGATACTAAGCGGAGGAAGGATGGGAAGTATATTACCTGTATGAAGGGGGAGAAAATTCGAGTTGTGGAGGATAAACTCGGGGTGTCGAAAATTGTACGTTACTGATGAGTGAGTGGAAATATCGAGAACTGGGCTACTGGATATTTGGGCTGGCTTTCGTGTTTGTGTTGGATATGTTGTTATTGTACTTGTTGGAATATTGTATATCGGCATGGGAAAGTGTAAAGTTGTGTCATTATATAGATTAGTTATCTCGCGATAAAAAGTAGGAATCAAAAGTTTGCACTGAAGACCTATTCTCAGATCTGGAGTATTGTGGAGAAAGTTGTATTCCAAGTCAACGGGCACAACCATTTAGTCACCTCATGCAGATCTTCCATCTTGAATAACCATAGAAGAGGAAAAATAAAAAGTTCGTGCCTTGACTTCTTCATTGCACCTTCTTCCAAACCACTCCTCACTTCTCCTTCAACCAATAAAGCGCCGTCCCAACCTTTGTTGCACATCGCAACCCTATCCTTCCGTCAAGGTGCCCCTTACCAAATGAGGGGACAAAAAGTAAAAACATACAACAGCAGGTATTCGCTGGTGGTCACCCACCCAACTACTAATCTGCCGATCTGAGGCTTGTGTATGGCAGAGCGGACGGGATGCCCAATTCTCCTCAGTCTATGGTCGTATGTGACAGCCCTTACGGTATTTGAGATTAGAAAAGTACCAAAAAACTCCTGAAAGAGTCCTTGATTGCTAATTAACACTATAAATCTATGTTAGTTTAGTTGCTGTGTTATGTTCTTGAAGTTGAGGGCGTGACGCCTTTTCAAATACGCCAAAAAGTGGCCTCTGTTCCCTTTCTGCCACGCTTAGCTTTATTTTAAATAAAATCGCAAAAAGATGAAATAAAGACCTAATGGCTCAGAAGGACCAAATTAATAGTAGTTTCAATTACTTGCCGGGATTTGTTTTGAGTTGCGGCCGAGTCAACCGAGACACTTTCACTCCGTATCGAATCACTGCTTCTCTTTGGTACTTATCTTTGATTCGTCTACGACAACCACTGGATAAAAATCACATATTGAAATAAAACAGTACACGATATCAATTATAAGACATCTTCAGCAACTTTAAGCTAAGGAATAACTCACCTTTGCAGAATAAATCCTATTGCCCATTCCTGGTCCACAGTTACCCACAGCCATATCATCAACACACCGCCTGCCCAACACTACCGAACAATTCACCAAGCAGCTATTTCCCTCATTATTTCAAAGCGCTTCAACTTTTCTCTTCTATAGTAATAACCTCCCCAAGCCTTCTTGTCATCTCGATTTCAACAGTCTTCTTCTTTCCAGGCAGAGTCTACATACTAATATCAAAACATTAGCGTCCATATCTCAAAGAGAGCGAATCTATAAAGGGGTAGAGAAAATCGGTATGATTTGCAAGCCTCACCATCCTTATCTTCATCGAGATGAAGAGCTTGAAAAATCGTATCAAATGATTTGGCAATGAATAGGCGAGGTAAGAAAGGAAGAAGAATAACTTACCAAGCTCGCTTAAATTATCTTGCAAGTAACCTCCAGGTATAGGCCATATGGAAGGCAGAGGGAGGGGAGAGGCCAACACTCTTTTAAGGAGTTTACTCGCAAACATCAAACGCTGCTAGTCTGGAAAAAAATTCCCTCATCGTCGTTAATATTAGATTTAATATTATCGATCGTAGAAAGAAGAAAAAAGTTCCCTACCTTCCTTCCTGTGCTAGCAGATCGATGATAGGGAAGGCGCGATTCAGGTGTTAATATAGAGTCGGTAGAGAAGGGTCTATGCTAGTAGATCAATCATAGAGAAGGCGCAATTCAGGTGTTGATGTATAGTTAGTGAAGGAGGGTCTATACTAATCGCTCACTCTCAATCATTTCATCCTTTTCTAAAAATCACTCATCTTTCTCAATGCCCTGCCCGGTGGTGGCATTGTGCTTTCCGACACCCGAAATTCCTTCGTTATTGCAATGGAATCAGGACCTGGTAACGGTTGTCCACCCTCTACTTTATCGTTATTGAATAATTCGTCCTCGGATTCGCTAGCCTTCTTCATGTGTCTTAGGGCACTTATATTCGTACTGCGAGGCCTGCTCGAGATTTTGGCCGTGGAGGATAATTCGTAGGATTTGTTGTATGCGGATGCACTGGTTCTCGTATCTAGGCCACCGGAAAGAAGAGCTCGAAAGACTGAGGAGATCGAGGGTTAGCTTTAAATTCCTAAGCTGCCATAGATGGGTTGCAACAAGACTTACCTGGAAGTGAGGCGGCGATGATCGAAATTGCAGTTTCCACCATGCTTACAGTGCATGTCAACATGGTTTCGTTTTTCTTCGAATAATATGCTCGAATAACTAAATCGCATATTTTAAAAACGATCACCTGGAGAGAAGACGAATGAACTCACTGCTTGCAATGACGACAAAAAATCCTAATGCAAACATGGCTGCTACCCCGAGCTTTTGTTTCATCGGCATCTTGAGTTTCAAGACCATCGATATTGGAAGACTGATAACTATTGGTTGATATTAGTATTTGCAACTTGACGGTTCCGTGTTCTTTCCAGACTTACTGATCACATCAGAAAATATATTGACTGCGAGGGGTTAGTGACAGTCCTCGCTACAAATAACGGATGCACTCACGCAAGATTGTAATCCAGTAGTTGATATCGGATGCTTTATGAGAACATTGCTCTGGATAATATCAGTACTTGAAACTCCTGGAAAGATATAGTAGCACTCTTACCACTAGGAACATGGGACCATTTTCTCTCAATTGGGTAGCACTGGAAAATGATATCGAAGAATATGACCAGCCAGCTCACAGCTAAGAACCCAAGCACGCAATTGTAAACCGTTTGCAACTTTGTCCTCGCTGCAATTCGCTTGTAGAAAACGACTAGAGCAACTTTGATCGCCCAGAGTGAAGTGACGTATAACGTCGATCCCGGGATAATCATCTTGGAAGGTTAGCACAGGCCTTTTGTTGGCGATTGAGAGATTGCAGATCTTACCTGCATGATATGAGTAAAGTTCTCATTACTTGCAGTTTGAGGTCGAGCCATTCCTATCTTCTAGTAAGCCAAAACTCACCCAGACGCACACTGAAAGGTAAAGCTGTACCTTCATTCCACATGTAATGTTGAATCCCCAAATCCCCAATCAGACATGAGGCTGCAAGTAAGAGAAATGCATCGTCGACGTTCCAGGCGCCGAACTTTCTCCATTTCACGAACAATCGTGCGCCCAAAAAAATGCAAGCCACGACCGTACAAATATACCAAGAAACCTATGCAAGTTAGTCCATTCCTAAACTCTGTCGTTGTCATTTAAGAACCACTTACAACCTGACCCAGTCCAACATTCATATCCACAGCTTCGGATGCCATGATGATGATTTTCAATCGATCGTCGTGTCTTACTTCGTTTACGTCGTACGTGATGGGGAAATGCTTAGCAGAGGTGGATCGAATCAAAAGGTCCACCGAGTATAAACCGATTTGGGGGCACTTCAACCTTTAATACAGACTGGACCCTCGGATGAGTTTTTTGTTCCAACTTCTTCTCCTTCGAAACGCGGCGATGTTAACCTGACCCATCTGGCGACCCGGGACTTGCAGCATCCTAGTACATTGTGGCCTTGGTAACGGAAGTTGTGGAGTCTTTGAAGTGTGCTTTGATGGTAATAGGGGCCCATAGACTTTGAAGTTGGTTGAGGGTAGGCCTAGTTGAGGGTGGTGGGATCTGGGAGAACATGTGCAATAGTGATGGTATTATTGAAGTGAACTTTGGTTCTAGTAATTACATATTACGGATTTTTCCTGCTAGCACTTAATCAATAGATGATCGGGAGTGGTAGCCACTTGAAAAAGGAGTGCAATTATGAAACTGGTTTATTTCTTATTGGGTTTGTGAAATTGTGACAGGAACCCTCGCTTCGATTTTCCCAGTTTCGAGGAAGAACCCTACCAAAACGCACACGGTAAGCAAGTCCAATGAAAGTTGTCTTATAATCTCTTGGCTTAGCTCCTCGTGTACGGAATCATCCGCTGATTTTAGTCTAGGCTCGTGCCTACAGCACCCTTACCTTACTAAGCTTTAACAGTAGGAAAGAAAACTGTAAAAAATACGAAATAAATTTTACTCGATTCTAAAGACGCTTATTAACCTTGAAGTCAATACTTGTAACTTTTAGATTCGTTATTATAGTTTTATAATAAGTAGTTATAACAGTGTAGAATGTACTAAAACCGGCGGATGATTCCGTACACGAGGAGCTTAGGTACGAGGAACTTACTAAAGTCTCTGAGTGAATATTGAAAACCTTTTACTATTCCACATCTAATATTTGTTATTCCATATCTAATTCCTAGTAAAGTGAACCCACCCGTCCACACTAAGTGTACGATGAACTTATACTATCTAATCATAGTCTCTTAGGTATATAGATCGTCGTCGTCGCTTAACCTCGTCGTCGGTACTAAAAATTAAATTCTTAAATTTATAAAACCTTTTACTATTCTACGTTTAGTACTTACTATCCTATATACTATATCTAATCTTTATAGAAGTTCTAGAAAATATATAGTAGATAAGTATTTATTATATATATAGTTTTTTTAAAGCTTTTAATAAGTAATAATAGTAATTAATAAAAATTCTCTTATTTTACGAAATCGTAATATAACTACTACTATTTTTAGACCTTTTTAATAGAGTTATCTCTATATTTATAGTAGTTATTTTTTTAGTACTAAAAGCAGTCTTAAATAAATAAATACTTTAAAGAACTAGATAAAGTTACTTAATTTATAGCTATATTATAAGCTTATTTTACTAATTATTATTACTCTAGATATACCTTTAATTATTTAATAAATATCTACTGATAGAAAGACTACTATTCTAGTAATATAAATACTACTTCTTATAACTTATATAGCGCCGTTGTATTATGCTATACTTATAGATGTTCACTGTATTCTATCTAAGAGTGGACGGGTGAGCCGAGCTATGACAGATGGATGTGGAATAGTAAAAGGTTATTGAAATCGCAATATGTGACGACTTGAGTATAGCGTGGATTTTTGCGGAGCAAAGCAAGGGTCCTTACCGAATGATATGAACCGATGGTCCACCAGGAAGTACCTTCCACTTTCCTGTACTTAAAGAACGCCTTGCCGCGTGCTCTGGTAACAGTTCTTGCAGAATAATTGGGGATTCGATGGATTGCGTTACTTCCGTGTGGGTTCTATAGTAAAAGGGCTCCGAGGATTGGGAGTAAATAGGAAAGTATCCGAACCCCAAACAGTGGGAAATCCGAACAACCATTTCCACGAAGGAGAAAGAATGGTGTACGCAGATGTCAATTTTTTTCTTTAACAACCTGAAGAGAAAGAAAAAACGATGGCAGTGCAATGCCCCACTTCTAGGTCGCATTGGAGGGGTTATGGAAGGCAAATCGTGACACTACCCCAGGAAACCCTCGAACACCATCATGGGAAGAACCCGTCAGCTTGTGCATGGAGACTTTTTTCGTGGTTTCCTATTGGCTCATTCCCCCACATGCCAGGGAATATAACTAAATCTCGTTTTAAGAGTTTTACGGAGTAAGACGACGTTGGAAACTGCATGGACTTACGCTTAGACCTTCCGTACCCCTCTTTGACCAACTGCAACCAGAAGATAAAGCAGCTCTGAAGAAGCGAGTAAGGAGCAACACGAGTAATAAACAGCTTGATCAAGTAATCTGCTCCGTCTAGGCGGGGTTCGCGATATATTGATATTTTGCAACCTAGTACTGAAAACTTGGCAATTAAAACGCGTCTCGTTAATAGAAACTCAGTATGCGTTGGGAAATACTGGGAGAGCGTGTGTAAACCGCAACATTATGGTGTTCTCGCTGTTTTCAACAAGTCTGATCTTTGGTGTAAAAGCTGGGGATCAAAGAACTAGATTTAATTTGCCATGCAAACCGCAGGGAAGGGTAAACATCGGTCTTCACAAAACATGCCATCTCATGCATAGGATGCAAGAGACACTCAAACATTCAAAAATCAGAACCCTCCTACCAAGCTAAAAGGGGGCGGCGGTGTTGCGGCGGTGTTGAGCCCGCCAATTGCACAATGCTCATGTTGTGTTGTTGGACATGTTCATAACTTCTCCCCATCCCGAGGTCGGCAAAGATGTTGTGGGGACATTTACTCCGTATGAGCTGCAAAACCCAGAATTTGAGACCCACTTACATATCCCTCTCCACGTCAATCCCCCAACTAATCCACTGAAAAAGGGGGGCATATCACGGAAATTGAAGGCAGCAGGATTTCTTCATAAAACAAGAATGAAAGGGTCCAATTCCAAAACAGATGTTAGCTTCGATCTAAATCGTTTGTCTACCAACACCATTCAATACAACTTCATCGTACGATTTCAAAACCTCGGGACTTTGCCACACGTTACAGATATCTACCCTTTTTTTTTGTTGCCAAACCCGGGAATGATAGGCGAGCTGCGAGAGGAAGAGGAGAGGGAAAGTGGGACTTCGAAGTCTCTTAAAGAGGGTAGAAGCTCCGGCCCAGAATCCGCGATCATACAATAAGTCCCACTTCAGTGTCACAAGGCCTTAGGCGAGCGAGTCAAATGCTTTGATTCGACAAATAGCCCTAGTCTATACTATCCCCCCCCCTTAAGTATTTGTAAAGTGGGTCGAGTGGAGACTGGGGGAGGCAGTGCTGTCAGGGGTCTCAGAACTAATAAGAATCACTCTATTTTTAGGCTAATATTAAATGCTTCATTGTTCAGTATCTAGTAGGTCCTCCTCTAGTATTAATAACAGCCTAACATCGCTCCCACCAAGAGTTAAAGAGCTTTGCTATAAAGTCCTCTAGTATAGCATTCTAAGCTTTAAGAATAATCTCTTTTAGCTAATCCAAAGTAACCGAATCAGCATCATAATAGGCTTTAAAGTAATGTTCTTAGATATATCGACGCATCTAAGCCCATACATGCTCTATTAGATTAAGGTCTGGTGAATAGGCAGGCTAATGAATCGTAGGGATATTTTTCTATTTTGATCTGTGAATTACTTTAAAAAAGTAAGTAAAGTGAGGTTGAAAGGGAGGATAAACAAAGGCTCTTATTGGCTTACGCTTTGACTTTGCACTGCCTCCGCCATGGCCTTTCCCCCCTTATAAATCGACCCACTTTACAAATACTTAAGGGGGGGGGGATAGTAGTGGGCTGGCGATCATATAGCTACCAAACATTCTGGGCCGTACTTCGTAGATTCCACCCTCCTGACAAAGTTTCAGCCTCGTCAACGTTGGAGGTGTGCTGTGTGGCTTACAGGTCCTCTGTGAAGTCAAACAGCGGAGATAGCCAGGAAAAATGAGGAGGACTGTCACCCTGTGTTAAAGAGGGTGGAAGGGAAACCCTCTAATGTTTTAGGGCTATATGATCGCTGGACCACCACAGAACAGGGCCATTTGACAAATTAAAGCTTTGGAAACACTCGCTGGAGGCATTCCGACGATGTTGTGGCGGATTAGAGGCTTCCCTTCCACCCTCTTTATCCCCTCAGCTGCGGCGAAGGGCGTAGTGGGTCCTTATGGCTAATAACATCAAAACAACTCGAAGACAAAAGGGGTTCTATTGGCTTAAAAGTTTCTTACCAGCTATAAGGACCCACTACGCCCTTCTCCGCAGCTGGGGGGCACGTGAGGGGACAAGTCACCCCGGGTTGTTAGCGAGGCATCGAGAGAGAGCCTCTAGTTCGTTAATTTTCTCTACCTCTAAGGCCGAGTATTATTATAGACAAGGCAGGGTAAAAAGTACTCTACGAAGTATTTTCTTCGAGTACCGTTCCTCAGATCGAGCAAGAGACGGGGCATTGCGATTCTCGAGTAAGTGAGTGATACAAACGTGATTGAGCGAACTTTTAAGCGAGGACTTTACCAACCGTCCATACTTTGTCATCGGCGAATAATTCTTCCACTTGAAATCTCATCTCAACGGAAGTTCCGCGAGTCTTGCATCCTAACCAGCAGACTAATGACACAACTAGTTCGTGCATTAAGTCTAAAAACGATTCCTCGCAGACAGTTCCCCTCAGGAAGCACATAAGTGATTTATTTTCCAACTCAAAATGACGCTTCTAAAAGACACACATCGTCAATGGCTTCAAAGTTCAAGCCATGCGCTATAAGTGGGGTCCAAAAACCACGTTCTAAGGGCTCCATGTTTCTTCCAGCGTCCCTTCTCCATAAATATCTCAAATGCCCGAGGTAAGAGCAGGGTTCGATACTTTTCAGAAAGTTAGAAACTCTGTGGATTTTAAGGTTTTGTCTACCGTTCAGAGGCCCTTTCACGGTACTCGATTCTTTGATATGTTAGGTTGGACAATTAACAGAAATCTCGAAGCATTTTCCAAATGAAAGAATCGAATGAGAACCCGAAGTTGTCCCTTACATTTCCCAAAAAAGAAATCCCCTCACTGCTATTCACAATTTCACAATCCGTCAGAGAACCGACCGGGCCCTTTACCCTCCAGGAAAAGGTGGGGCCCCAGAATTCAATTGCCCCATAGTTGCCCAAAACGTGGATACAAAACGGGCATTACAGGTCAAAAGAGGAATGAACCCATCTTTTCGCATTTCGCACCCAGCCCCTCATTGCCCCTCGCCTGGAGATTACATTACTTACCAAGAGTAGAATCTCAACGCGCGTGCCACGAGGGATTTCTTTATATGGCATGATGCCTGTTCTTCCTCTCTCTTCTTTCTTTCCCCTCATCGATCATCCTTTAGACTTTCTTTAATCTTCCTAGCTTGGATCGACGCTCGTTTTCCCCTGTTCATTTTTTTATATATACATCTCTAGGTCAAGATGAGATTGAGTCATGTTGCTGCACAGGCCTTGAGCTACGCTGTCACGATTGCTGTGCATGTACAGGTATCGAGCTGCTCTGCTACGACTACCCCACAAGCAAATGTGGCACAAGGACTCGTAGAGGGCTTCTTGGATAGTTCGAATAACTCAGTGTTTCTCGGTATCCCGTATGCTGCCACCACCGGGGGAGAAAATAGGTTTGTTCCACCCAATCATTGCCAAAAGCCAAGAAGCTAATGACTCGAAAGATGGAAAGCACCTCAAGACCCTGCTTCATACACAAGTTTCAACGCTTCTTCCTACGGACCAACATGTCCCCAAGCCATCTCAGGAACTTCCTTCTCCCAACAAGATGAGGATTGTCTAAATCTCAATATCTGGGCACCAGCTGAGGGGGAGAATCTTCCTGTTTTCGTTTACATGTATGGTGGGGCTATGGTCACAGGATCAAGCAGCAATCCATTATTACAAGGAAACAATTTCGCAAGAAAGGATGTTGTCGCTGTTACTTTCAACACTCGTGAGAGTATCTTCGCATACCCCAACTCCGCCGAGTTAGAGGGAACCTCCCAGAACTTTGGAATTCTCGATGTGGAGAAGGCGATGACCTGGATTCATGATAATATTGCTGGTAAGTAATTCGTTCTCATAAGAGGGGAAAGTTCTGATAACACCTCCTAGCATTCGGTGGAAACCCAGAGCACATTGTCTTCGGAGGCCACAGCTCAGGAGGAGTGCAGGTTGACCACTACCTCTGGAACCACCCTTCAACCTTCCTCGTCGGCGCCATCGAAATGAGCGCCAACGCGGCATCTGGCCCTGGAAACGCCCCTCAGAACGTAGGTCTCGAATCCATAGGCGCAGAAGTTGGTTGCACAGACACCACCTCCCTCCTCTCCTGTCTCCGGGAAATCGACATCTACAGCCTCGAAACCACATCCTTCAACAGCAGCGTAAACACCTGGTTCGTCCCAGCAGTAGACAACAAAACCAGATATTCAGTTGCAGAATACACCAACCGTTTTGCAGCTGGTCAATACCCCTCCAACATCCCTTTGTTGACCGGAAACTCCAACGGCGAAGGAACCATTTTCTCTCTGGTATACGGAAGTGAGAACACCAATTTCTCATCCTGGATCTCAACCTTCGACGCAGATTCCGCGCATATCCCCCACGATACCCTCCTAGCAGCATACAATGCCTCCGACTTCGCAAGCACCTCTCTCCAATCCGGAACGCAATACGGAGATGCACGATTCAACTGCGCCGTTGATTTCTTCGTCGATCTCCGTTCAGCTGTCCAAAACACTTGGGAATATAGATGGTTTGGCGCATACGACAATGTCGTCGGTGTCCCCGGCACAGCTCCAACCCATGGAACCGAAGTCCCATTTTTCTTGGGAGGAAACGAGTGTTTCGATTCCCTCTCTGGTGTCACCACCGAACAACAAGCACTCGCAGATTTCACCAACGATTGGTTCGTTGCTTGGATTAAGAACCCAAGTGCAGGTCCAGGATGGGAGCAAGCTGCCGCTACCAGTGGACCATTTGTTAAGCTGGGTGTCCCGGGAAACGAGAGGGCTTTGGTTGCTGGTACCACCAATGAGTGGAATGGAATTTGCCAAAATGTAAGTTTTCCTTTGTCTTCTTATTGATTGTGTGCGTTACTAACACCTCTCGCAGACTTACAAGGAGTTCATGCCATTATACCCTGTTGTTCAGAATCCCGTTACTCTTGCTGCTAGATGAGACACGATAGATGAGCTTTTAGACTTGTACAAAACATTTAGATGAGATGAAATAGAATAATCAAATGCAATTCTGTACCTTGAATTTACGTTCCTATTCCCAACTCAGCTTCTAGGAAGTCGTGCCATGGTTTAGAACCTGAACCATATAGGATGCACGGAACTTCCCAGAAAACATATTGGTGAGTGAGGTTTAGAAATACAAAGATTGTGAAGACGGGCGGGGTAGGGAGCGTAAAGAATGAATGACGGGTTTCAAAAATGAACATAGACTTGTTTTAAGTTTTGAAATGAACTCGTTCTACACATCCTTCTTCAGGCTATCGATTTATGCTGCGAGTTGGCCATCATCACTCGACCTTCCAAAATGTTGTATATTCCAAGTTTCTATTCCGGGTTTCTAAGTAACCCAGAAAGATCAAGAAACGTTCCTGTTCCCAATGAACCTCGTTATTCCCAGGTGACCAAGGAATAACCACTCCCCTCCCAGGCAACCCAAGAATACCACCTCCACAATTCTCCCGATATTTTCCTGGTACATACCTAAAATACAACAAACCCCTCAACTCACTATTCACATCATTCCTAGGTAACCCATGGTTCGCGAAAATTATAAACAGAACAATTCCCTCCTTTCAGTAACTATACTTACTTTCGCATCCGAACGTAAGCTAAACGGCAAACAACTTCCAAATACCACAGGTCGATTTGCAGGTTACCTACCAATAGCGACCAACAACAACAATATGCACCTCAATCCCAAAGAAGGAAGAGGGGTATGCGTCACGTGGGTGGCTGGGACTTGTCACAGCTGATCGCCATCCGCCTACTTAAAGAACACCACGGGCATGTTATCTTAGTAAACTTAGCCGCCTAGGCTTATTAGCTTTTTGGTTCCGCTTACTAGCCACTACCCCCTACCCCCCTACCCTATCTACTAATTATATCCCTCTATCCTAAAAAGCCGCTCTAGCGTCTAAGGGAATTTAGTAATTTTTTTAATAAGACTAACAACTATAGCTGATTTTAAGACTATGTTTCTACTCTCTCTACTTTCTCTATTAATAATACTCTATTAAGCTTATTATATACTTTTTAGATAGAATAGAAGAAGACCTTTCTAGCTAACTATATACGAGCTTAATAGCTTTTAAATTAGTTATAGTATACTCTTATAAAGTTAGTATAAAGTAAGGAAAAGAATTAGAGATATTAGATATAAGAGTTTTTACTTTCTTTTACTTATTATCTACTTAAGTACTTCTTAATTAGACTACTTTAGGAAGTCTTTATAAAGCCTAGTTTCTAGTTTATTATAAACTAAGATTAAGGCTTTCTTTTAAGCCTACTCTTATCTTAATAGCTCTTAAAATAAGCTTAATATACTAATTTTTAGATAGAGGGTTTTATTTAAGTAAAACACCTATTCTTCTTCTCTCTTATTTACTTTTTAAATAACGCTTTAAATAGAAAAGTAACTTTATATTCTAATAGAGAAATACGTCTTCTATCTTATCTAGCTTATATAGTATTAATAGATAGCGTTATTATTAAGTACTTATAGAAAAGCGTTTTTATAATCTAATAGTTATTATTCTAGAATTTAATACTCGGTTTTACTACTTAGTACTTCCCTTAGAGAACGTTTAATACTATTATAAAGTATATATTATCTAATATAAAAATAGATAAATTTTTATTCTATTCTTATCTTATATTATCTTAAGTTATAGTTATTAAGTTATATCTCTTTAAAGTTAAAGATAAGCGTTTTCGCGATTTAATAGTTATTATTCTAGAATTTAATACTTAGTTTTAGTACTTAGTACTTTCCTTAGAGAGCTACTAGTACTATAAAAAGAAGTATTAGATATAATAGAAAAATAGATAACTTTTTATTCTATTCTTACTTTATATTATCTTAAGTTATAGTTATTAAGTTATATTCCTTTAAAGTTAAAAGCTTAATCTTATAGTTATTATTCTTACTAAAAAAATTACTAAATTCTCTTAGACTCTAGAATAAAGAAGTTAGAATAGTAGAGGTTAAGAGAGGTGTCTAAGCCTAATTAGTAATAGTAGTAGTAGAGAGTAGAAGAGAGGTTAAGTCTTAACCTCTTATCTAAGGCTAATATCTTTATTCTAGAGAATAAGAGCTAAGATAACGAGTATACTAATTTAACTAAACCCGAGCCTTAGGAGAGCTAGGTTATAACGTTATAAGTAGCTCTTCTAAGAGCTATATAACTCGTCTAACGTAGATATAACCACGTCGTCTTATAAGCTTTATTAGCGCGTAGAGAGTTACGGATATAATCAGCTTTTAATAGTATTTATAGAAACGTAACTAAGAGGACTAAAAAGTATTATATATTATTTAATTAAATATATATCTATATATATACTTTTAGTAGATAATAGAGTAGAAGGCTTAAAAGAGATAAGTTCTAGAGATATTTAATATATAATAGAATAAAAGAATTATATTTTAAATAATTAATAAATTAGAAGTATATAAGTAATTAATTCAGTATTTAAAAATATTAAGTTAAAGAAGACTTTTAGTCTATTCTATACTAAAAGTAGAGAGTTTTTAGACTATTATATACTAAATATAGATAGGTATTAATCTATAATCAACTAAAAGTCGATAGTTTTTAGTCTATTATAGACTAAAAGTAGGTGGTTCTTAGTCTATAATAGACTAAAAATATTTTAATAAATAATTAATTTATTAAAAAGATTATATTAAAGAAGACTTTTAGTCTATTATAAGCTAAAAGTAGAGGGTTTTTAGTTTATAATAGACTAAAAGTAGATACTTTTTAGTCTATAATAAACTAATAATATATAAATAAAGAAATAATTAATTAAAAAGATTATATTAAAAAAGACTTTTAGTCTATTATATACTAAAAGTAGGTGGGTTTTAGTCTATTATAAACTAAAAATATTTTAATAAAAAATTAATTTATTAAAAAGATTATATTAAAGAAGACTTTTAGTCTATTATAAACTAAAAGTAGATGGTTTTTAGTCTATAATAGACTAAAAGTATATAAGTAAATAATTAATTAATTAAAAAGATTATATTAAAGAGGACTTTTAGTCTAATATATACTAAAAGTAGATATAACAGGTTTTTAGTCTTTTTTGTCACGTTTCTATAAATGCCGTCAAAGGCCGAGTATACACGTGACCCTCTACGCGCTAACAAAGCTTAAAAGGCGACGTGGTTATACCGACGTTAGACGAGTTATATAGTCCTTAGGAATGCTGGTTATAACGTTATAACCTGGCCCTCCTAAGGCTCGGGCTCGCTTCTTTTTGCATGCCTGTGGTGCTGAAGAAAAAGTTAGAGAAGAAGAGAGTGGGGACTTGGAAAAATGCCCATGACGAAAATCATTTGAGAGAAAGTGATTTTTACATCGTCGCGAAAAAAAACCATCCCCGTAACTTGAACATGAAAAGAGCGATATCATGACCGTAGAAGTAAAAAATTTGAAGTAAAATGAGCCCCTCGAGCCCCTCTAGAAAATGGAATGAGGGCAGCCTCCAAGTGAAACTCCAGCCTCGATGTAGAATTTTGACTGAGAGCACACTCCCGATGTACACCTGTATAGAATCCGTATTAAGCATCTGGGAGAATCAAATTGGTCATCTCGAAAGCGGTTGCTGATCAGAAATCTTGGTAATTTTAATAACTCGTCTGATTTTCACACAATTAATTCATTGTCCCGGATGTCCTCGAATAATTTTGCTATTGGAGTGACGATGGCACGACCCCTTATCGCAACCGAACTTTGCGGGAAGATGACTGCACAAGAGATACGGATATGAATCATCGATGTTACAAGAACATGAACCTAGATTTCACCCAGGAGAAGCTCGCTGGAGCAACTAAGATAAATTACATAACTACTAACGGCGGTCTCTCTTTGTATACTCTAGCTCTGCTCATCAAAGTCTATCGCTCAAGCGCAAAAAGGAAATACAAGAAAAAGAAAGCGAAAACGAAGTGCAATTATATACCACCGACAAGATAAATCCTCCCCTCATAAGGAACCAACTTCTCCTCATCACCACTAATACCCTCAACATTACCAACCAAAAGCTTCATCTTCCCCCCAACCTCCGGACGCAAAAACATTTGTTCCCTATCCGTAAAATTTAAGACAACAATAGCTTTCTCCTCCCCAAACTTCTTCCCAAAAACAAAAGTCTCCTGGTTGTCAATCTGGAACTCCTCATAAGCGCCATGAATAAATAAATCCCTATACTCCTTCCTCGTCTTAAGCATCTTCCTCCAAAAGCTCAGCACAGAATCCGGATCGCCAATTTGTTTCTCAACATTGATTTCCCGATACAAATCATGAGTCCTCATCCACGCGCCCTCTTTCTTCCCAGTGAAACCCGAAAAAGGCGTGGAATCCCATTGCATCGGTAACCGCGAGTGATCTCGCCCAAGAAGTTGGAGCGATTTCATGACATTGGACATAGCTTCTGGGTCGTTGTTTGTGCGTGTTGCAACCTCCTTGTAGTAGTTGATACTTTCGATATCTTTGTATTCTTCGATACCCCATTCTAGTGGTGCATTGATCATTCCGATTTCCTGGCCTTGGTAGACGAAGAGGGTACCTGTCATGGCTGTCATCATGATTGCTAGCATTTTGGAGGAGCGCTCTCGCCATTGGGGGGAGTCGGAGGTAAATCTGGAGACTGAGCGGCCTTGGTCGTGGTTTTCGCAAAATGCGGTGGTCCAGCCGTCTGTGTTGGTTATGAACTGAGTACGAATTAATTAAACATATTGTACAGGTAGGAGCGGAATGCTGTCTTACCTGTTGCCATTTGCTGACCACTCGCTTCATGGTGGATAGTTTCCAGGGTGTAAACTGGTACTTTCTTTTCTCTCCCATTCCCAAATCTACGATGTCAAATTGGAAGACCATATCCAATTGCTTATCTCCTGACCCAACGTACCGCAGAACATGGGCCGGATCAGGAGTGTACGGTAGCTCCCCAACTGTCATTGTATCGTACTTGGACAGAACCTCGGTGTTCATTTCGCGTAGGAACTCGTGAATGCGGGCTCCATTACAGAATCGAGTGTGGGCAGGTTGTTCGTAAACACCTTCGTCAATGATTGGCGCATCTGGAAGCTCGTTGCCTTTAGAATACATATTAACGGTATCGACCCGGAATCCATCTACACCCCTCTTCAACCAGAACTCCATAGCAGAATCATATATAGCTCGCCGAGTTTCCGTATTCTCCCAATTGAGGTCTGGCTGTTGGATCGCAAAGAGATGGAGATAGTACTCCTCGGTAGTTTCGTCCCATTGCCATGCGCTCCCACTGAAGAAGCTCCGCCAATTGTTCGGGGGCATTCGTGTTCCATCTGCGGCGTACTTTGCAGGTTTCCATATATACCAATCTCTCTTGGGGTTATCCTTTGCGCTTCGAGATTCCTTGAACCAGGCATGTTCATCGCTGGTGTGATTGACGACGAGATCGAGGATGAGTTTCAGCCCGCGAGAATGGCATGCTTCGACCAACTTCTCCATGTCCGCGACGGTACCGTAAGGAGGGTAGACGGCTTCGTAATTCGAGATGTCATAACCCATATCTTTTTGAGGCGAATCGTACATTGGCGAGACCCAGATAATGTCGATTCCAAGGTCTTTGAGATAATCGATTTTGGAAATAATGCCAGGTACGTCACCAAGGCCATCGTCGTTGGAATCTTTGAAGCTGGCGGGGTAGATTTGGTAGACTGTGCCATCTTTCCACCACGTTCGTCCTTCGACCGCCATTATCGCTGTGTTTGTGGGAGGGAGAGAGGAAGAGAGGGAGAGAGAGAAAAGACGGGAGCTGACGCGAGAAACCTGTTATAAAAAGGGAAGGGGAAGCTCGGGTATTATGGGGGACGTTGAAATAGTCGGGGAAATACTTAGGGAACTACACAATTTTGTTATCGTGGAGGCTCGGCTTGGCTTGGCTTGCTTCCTAACAAGACGGGGGAAACTTGACGGATTGGCTGGTCGCAAATATGCAGGGCATGAATCGACCTCCCATCGTCGATGGTGTTGCTGTCTTCAGTGCGTGTGTTTTCCAACTTACCCCGCTATGCTGGGTGAGGTTTTTGACCTGCCAACGGCAAAAGCCAGAGCGCGCTCCGCCATAATCTGGAAGGCACTATAAGACAAACAGGGTGGCCTAAGCGGTGGATATAGCCACTCTTGAATAGCGTACTATATAGCTTTAAGTGCTACTATAGATAGCATTCGTTAATATATCTAATTTACTCTCTAATAACTTCTATGCTTTCTTTAGTAATTAATATAGAGAATTATTAGATAGAAACTAAAAGTATAAGTAAGTAATATAGCTTAGCTTAATTACTTTAACTATAGTTTTTAAAAAGTATAACTATTATATAAATAACTAAACTACTAAATCTTTTATTATATAAGCTAAACCTATTAAGATATACGCTAAGAACGAACTAAACCTTATAATCAAAGTAATTTATAATTTATAAAAACTATTAAAAATACTTTTAAAAAAAACTACTACTAATATATATCTATTAAACTATTTAACTTTATTATATTAAAAAGCTTAAATATTACTATTATCTAAGTACTTAGTAAGAGCTTAGAAAATACTACTAGCTAGATAAAATAAGAGCTCTTAAGTGAAATATTAGTAATTATAAAATCTATTAGCTTTTATATAGTAATAAAGCTTTAATATATATCTCTAATAAATATCTAAGAAGCTAAGAATAGAGAAAGAATACTCTTTACTCTTAATAACTTAACTATTATAGTTAAACTAGCTTTATAATAACTAACTCTATAATTAAACTACTTTAAATCTAATATATCTTTTAAAAAGCTTATTATTAATATTCTTAAGAGTAAATCTTTAGATCTACTTATATTAAATATAGAGTACTTAATACTTTTAAGACGCTATTTTATATATAGTCTCTGAATTAGATTAGAAGAGTCTAAGACTTAATATATTCTATTTTACTAAAGAATAGTAGATAAAGCTTCTCTAGTAATTATAAGAATAATATTAGATAAAATATTATCTAAAGCTAACTTAAAGTCTAAGTAATCTTCTATAGTTACTACTTATAAAAGCTAAAAAAGTAAAAAGATTATAATAAAGAAAGAGAGTAAGAAAAGTAATAAAAGTAGAAGTAAGAATAAAAAGGTTTTAGAAGAATTAAGTAAAGATAATAAATATAATAATAACTTAGAAGAGATTATAAGAATTAGCTTAGTTATATTCTATAAAGATAGTTCTATATATTAAATAATAAATTTATTTTCTAAGTATCTCTTTTATATAGATTTAGTTATTTTAGATAAAGAAGTAGAATACTACTAAATACTTATTTACTCTTAATAGAATAGAAAAGGTTATAAAATATTTACTTTTTAAAGTTATATAAAATACTCTAATAATAAAAGATAGCTTATCTAAGATCTACTAGTTAATCTACTAGTCTATTTAAGTAATAGCTAGTAACTATTAAGTATATAAAACACTATACTATATATATATATACTTTACTAACTATTTAAAGTATATCTATTAAAGAATTAGAGTAATATATAATATAAGAGATATTATAAGAGATAGTAGTAGTATTTATCTTTAATTAATACTTTGAGAATAAATAATAATAGATATATATAAATAAGTAATAGAATAGTTTAAATTAGTTATTAGTTATTAGTTATAACTTATTTATCTACTTATAACTCTAATATAAGACTTATACTCTCTATTAAATACTTTTAAACTACTATTAGATAGTATTATTATAAGAGCTAATATCTCTATTAGAGTATTCTAACGAAGCTAATATACTATATATTATCTAATTATAGCTAGCTTCTAGACTAGGTCTTATTATAAGATTCTTAGATTAATTAAGTATAAATTATATATACTTATAATATCTTATCTAGTCTAATCTATTAGTACTACTTAATCTAGAGTTAGTTCTTTAGTAATTAGTCTTATAAGTAGAACTATCTATCTAAGTTTATTACTATCTCTATTATATACTACTAGACTTTCTAATTCTCTTTATTAACTATTTATACTTACTTAGAATATACTTAACGTCTTAAAAGCTCTATTATTATCTATATTAAGTATCTTAGTAAGTATAAAGAGAATAGCTTTATTAGAAGAAGAAATCTTATAATATATTTAATCTAGATTTAATAATATAATTATATTCTTATAATCTATTAAATACTATTAGATAAGAAGTCTAGTTTATTCTAGTCTATAAAATCTTTTAAGCTTAAGCTTAAGTACTAATTATAAGAGAAGAACTAATATATTTAGAATATTAAAGTAGCTATATAGTCTAGCGTAGATATAGCTTCTTAATTAAGAACTAATTATAAGATAATTACGTTTAAGTTACTTTTATTATTATTTAATAACTATAGTTTATTCTAATTAAAAGCTAGAGAGTATATAGTAAGTTACGAGTTAAGCTTGATTTTGTCTACTTTTTTTATAATCTAAGCTTTTTTTACTTATTTATTATTAATAATATATATTAATATACTCTATATAATAGAAAACGAGAGCTTTATATATTCTCTATTATATTATAAACTTTATATAATAAAAATAGATAATTTTATAGCTATTTTAATTTTTTATAAGATCTTAGCGTATTTTATAGAAATAGTGAAAAAAATTTAAAAAAGAGGTTTTTATCTATTTTTTAGTTTACTTTTTTTAATAAGTAATATAGAAGAGAGATAATTAGATATAGCGCTTCTTTCTAGCTAAGCCTTATCTCTTTTAGAGTACTTTTATTTTCTATCTTCTAAAGAAAAGAGAGAGAAAGGTTTTTAAAAAAAAAGCTTAGATTATAAAAAAAGTAGACAAATTTAAGCTTAACTCGTAACTTACTATAATAACTACTTATCTATTTATAGAAACAAAGATAACTCTTTTAAAGTTAATAAGTATAATAGTAAGAAATATAATATATTTCTTACTAATATTTAATCTACTAGCTTTAATATTAGTTTATAACTTAATAATAAGCTAGTCTCTATTTAGATTATACTAGATAGTAGTATTATATAACTATAATTAAGTAGACTAGATCTATTATATAATCTACTTTAGATAAAACTTAGTAAAATATAATATATCTAATCTCTTACTTTAAATCTATTATTAATTTATATACTCTTTATTTTAATCTTAAAAGTTTTTATAGTTATTTTATTATTATATTATATAGTATTATTAACTACTATTCTATTATTCTAATTAATTATTATTCTAGAGATTATAGCTTAGTAGATAAGTAATAACTTTATAGCTATTAATAGATCTATTATATAAGAGTATATATATCGCTTTTAGAGAAGTTAATATAATATTAAAGATATAATAATAGTTTTTATTTTATTTTAAGAGATATTCTCTTTAGAGTACTTTTATATATTTAGAATAGCTATTCTCTAATAACTTATAAGACGTAGAGCTTATATTCTTTTAAGTAGATAAATAAAGTAGTCTAAGTAGTAGATATAGCTACTTTTAGCTAGTACTAGATAAACTATATAGCTTTAAGTACTACTATAGATAGTATTTATTAATATATCTAGTTTACTCTCTAATAGCTTCTAAATTTTCTTACTATATAGTCGAGAAGTCTAGCTATATTAGATAGATAAGTAAGTATTACTAGAATTAAATAGAAAAAGAGTATTTATTTTAACTTTTTATATTATTAAGAAGAAGAATTTATCTCTAGTTTATAAAACTAGAGCGTATTAATCCTTCTTATTTAATACTACTTTCTAAATATTTATATAAGTAGTTAATTTAGTCTTAATTTTAAAATAGAGTAACTTAAGAGTGTCTTTAAATAGAGAGTAAGTATAGCGTATAGTCTTATTATCTCTAGATTATATACTCTCTAAAAGTAAAACATCTTCTCTATTATAAGTATTCTATATTATATAGAATATAGTCTAATCGAGGCTCTAGTATAGTAGTTTTTAATAACTAATTAGTATTTAAAAGTAATAATCTACTCGAGTAAAGAGTCTTAATTAAAAGCTTAGACGTTTTTAGATATTTAAAATAAGAAGTATTTTTTCTATCTTAGACGCTTTCTCTCGCTCTCTACTTTCTCTTCTACTTCTCTCTTCTCTCTTTTCTCTTTCTAATATAGAGAGATTCTTCTAAGTTACTTTAAATTATAAGAAATTTAGAAGCTTATTTATAAACACGTATATAAGTAAAAATACACGAAAGAGTAAAACTAATTTTAATACTTAAGTTTTTTAAAAAGAATTAATTAATAGAAGTAGATAAATAGTAAAAAAAGAAGAGAGTAATTAAGTAATTATATAATATAAGATTATTTCTAGATATATAAATACTAACTATTCTTTAAAAGAGTATAATAGCTATCTATCTAGAATAGCTAAGCTTATTTACTAGTTATGTTTTAGACGTCTATATTATCTATATAATTTAGATTTCAGTTTTAGACTTTAATATATAAATACTCTAATTCTCTTCTAGTTAGAAAAAGCTACTTAAGTCTTTTTTTTATATTAGAACCTAGTATTTATATATATTATTCTATAGAACCTACTTTTATATATTTCTTCTTTAGTAATATACGTTATATATTATTATAAAGAGAATATATAGCTTCTTATAAACTTCTATAACTTCTTAGAGTACTTAAAACTTTAATACTAGCTTTTATAATATCTATTTCTCTTAGAAAGAGCTCGAGTACTATTCTTTAAATCTACTTTTAATATCTACCTAGCCTGCTAATCAGGTTTTAAACCCTTGTTAGAGTGTTCTAAACACACCGTTAGAGTGTTTAGAACACTTCGCTTGCTTTCGTAGAGCCGACCTAGTACTAGTAGTTAGTTATTATTATCATTATGCTAATGTGGCGGGAGTAGTCGATTAAAGAACGATTTTGTTGAGCTTCAGAAGCCAATTGATGTATGAAGAGCAAAGGCGAGTGGAGGAGAAGAGGCGCAGAGAGCATGGGGAGAGAAAAGCTTGGTTTGTTCCATGATGATTTGGGTTCGTGCTAATCCTTGGGAAAACTCTCAGGGGATAGACTCTGAAACTCTCCTTTAATTGTCTGTGGATGCACAGACGTGTTCACAGCCAAACGTTGGACAGACAATTACTAGGAACTAAATGTAGAGTGCACAGACATTTAGTATGGCACAGCGGCCGTGCGATTACATTTACTTAAGGGGGGGGGGGGTAAAATTAGACTAGAAACATCCATCCGCTGAAGGGTGGTTATCACGTGGTGCAATCCATATCCCTTCTTTTGCTTTAGAAGACCCTCATCTAGACCAAAAGCTCGAGCCAAAACAAACTGCTTCTGCTTCTTGATATCAAGACTTCAACTCAAAATTTTCCCAGTCGGACGGGCCGTGTTTCATCTTCACAACCGATTGGAGCACAATTCATGTCAACTCAGATTGATTGGGACTCTCCTCTTAAACTTTCCTCCTCATTCCTGCCTTATGCTCACGAGCTTCTATGTCTATTGCGTTGTTTCTGTCTTTTCGTCTACCAGTTCGTCTCCGTAACTCGAGATTGGTTGCGGGATTCTAGCCAGTGCCTACCTACCCAAGCTTTTGTTGCTGCTAGACCCTTGACGCCCCTCTACTTATGAGCAATTTATCGCTGTCTTCTAATCATCATTCCTCGTATATTTCACGTTTATCTTCTTGATAACCATGTTCTCAAATTGTTACTTGTACTATCCATACAGTGGCAATTGCACGGTCACCCGAGCCGTGCGTGTTCTTCCCTGCCGGAATACAGTAGTAGTGTCTCGGAATTGGCTTTTTTAGTGAACGCCTCAGCCACCCCTCACCCTTTAACCTTTTTCCCCAGAATGTTTCTTCTCCACAAGGCAGTCCGGAATCCACAAGGCAATGAACAATTGACGCTGCAAACATAGGTACTGTAAATAGATGCTCTCGATTGTTTGGAGTCTCAAAAGTTTATTCCCCTGGCACCCTCTGCATCAGCATAGACCACTGCGAAGCTCCAACCCCTGAAGACGACAACTGGTTTTCAAGACTGCAGCTCGTACCTGATTCTTTTCTTCACCTTATTGTCACTATCGAAATTTGCTTTTTATATAGAGCTATCTTCTTCTTCCATCATGGTCTGACAGAACATCGTTCCCTCAATTGTCAACAAATCCCTCAGATCATAAATATATATCTCGTCCTCTTATCATTCCAACCTGAGTAGCAACATATTACTTTGCCCTTCAGACGGTGGCAGCCACGAAAGAGCTCGTCATGGCAACCAACAATCTTGTCCGAAGTCCATCTACCACCGAGAGTGATGGTCTGGCAGCCAAATTCCGAGATGTCACAGCCAAAGAACGAGAAATGAGTCTTCGGGATACCATAAAGCTTTACTGGTAAGTGCTCTATCTCTTGGGTCAAATGTTCTTCCGCATGGTTCGATTTGAGGCATATATTTTCCAAAAGGATATGAGTCTCTCCTCTCCAAAAAGGGGAGATCCCTCCATCCCAAATCTTCAATTCGAACTCTAGCACCGATCTCGAATCATACTAACTCTCCCACCCTCACAGGCCAGGAATAACATGGGCCCTAAACGTCTCCTTCTCCCTAATCATGGAAGGCTTCGACATAGTCCTAATGCAATCTCTCTACGCCATGCCCCAATTCAACCAAAAATACGGCGTCCTTCTAGACGACGGAACTTACACCATCCCCGCAAATTGGAAATCAGCCCTCTCAAACGGTGCTCTCTGTGGCCAAATAATCGGACTCTTCTTCGGCGGTTTCTTCGTGGAGAGATATGGGTATAAGATGACGATGGCTGGCGCGCAGATTATTATGAAAGGTACTATCTTTGCTTTGTTTTTTGCGCCGAATGTTAAAATTTTGTTGTTGGGGGAGGTACTTTGTGGGATTCCTTGGTAAGCTTTGCCTCTTGTGATGGAGGGGAGTGAGGAGAGACTTACGGGTTTTAGGGGTATTTTTCAGTGTTTGGCTACCGCGTATAGTTCGGATGTGGTTTCTTTGGAACTGAGACCTATAATTTGTACTTGGGGGAATGCTTGCTGGGTTATAGGACAGCTGGTTGCTTCGAGCGTACTTCGTGTGATGCTGGATCGTTCAGATCAATGGGCATATAGGTATGGTCTTGTGTCACATCCAAAAGAGGACTTTTACTGATTTTTCATCGCAGGATTCCATTTGCTCTTCAGTGGGCTTTCACACTTCCCCTCTGGATTTTCATTATCTGGGGCCCTGAATCTCCTGTAAGTTCTCCTGGTTCTTTCTTATACTACCAACCTCACTTGTCTTGTCTTGTGCCTATTCCTTCGGGTCTTCCTTCAAGGCAATAACGTGCCCCAATTCCTTCCGAGAATCTCCCAGTAAACAAATTGCTCATTTTTCCCTCCCCAGTGGTGGCTAGTCCGCAAGAACCGCATCCCAGAAGCCCGCGCAGTAATCCTTCGGCTCACATCCCGCACCAACACCTCCTTCAATCCAGACACCTACATCTCCATGATGATAGCCACAAACTCCCACGAGCAACAAATCTCAGCCGGAACCTCCTACCTCGACTGCTTCCGCGGCACCAACCTCCGCCGCACAGAAATCGCCTCGGTCGTATGGCTCATCCAAGCAACCTGCGGTTCAACATTCATGGGCTACAGCACCTATTTCTACCAACAAGCCGGACTCCCCATAAAAATGGCCTTCAACTTTACCATGGGCCAATACGCTATTGGGATTATTGGGACCATCGGATCGTGGTTCTTGATTGGTTGTTTAGGCCGTCGAACCATCTATCTTGGTGGGAGTGGGATATTATTCCTCCTCCTCCTCTTAGTAGGTTTCATCGCCCTAGCTCCAGAATCAAATCTCCCCTCCCGCTGGGCTATTGGTTCGAGTCTTCTAGTCTACACATTCATCTACGACCTCACAGTCGGTCCCGTCTGCTACGCCATCATCGCCGAAATCTCCTCCACCCGTTTAAAAAGCAAAACCATCGTAGTGGCGAGGATGACATATATAGTAGGGAGTATCATCTCCAATTTCCTCACCAATTACCAACTTACCCCCCGCCCAACGGGGTGGGATTGGGGTGCAAAGAGTGCTTACTTCTGGGCGGGGAGTTGCTTCTTATGCGTTGTTTGGATATTTTTTAGATTGCCGGAGCCGAGGGGACGGACGTGTGAGGAGATGGATTTGCTTTTTGAATGTAAGATTCCTGCGCGACAGTTCGGGGGCACGAAGGTTGAGAATGTGTATTTGGATTCTGCGGCGACTAGTAGCGGGGTTGCGAGGAGTGGGGGGACTGGTGAGTTTGAGAAGAGGAAGGGGGGTGAGGAGAGATTTAAGAGTAAGGATCAACTTTTGATCGATGAGGCTGAGAAGATTTGAACGGGGTGTTTGTTTTGCTACGAGGCGAAAGTTGGAAGGGAATTTGGAGTTTAAAGTAGGATATATAGGTGGCGTTTTCTTGTATCTGTAGTTGGGTTAGTAATGGGATTTTTGTTTCACGAGTTCTATATTTAAAATGAGAGAGCTGTCACTCTAAACTCCCAGATTAACACAAAATAGCGACAAGAGAACTGTTTTAGAAGAGAGAAGACTGACTCTGGTATACTTTATTTATTACTTATCTAATTCCCTCTAAAATACTCTAAATTTGCCAAACTTTACCATAATAGCTTGCGTAATAAATTAAGTCTTCTAAGCTGTCTGAGATATTTATATGTTACTTGGATAATTCCCTATTCTTCTAAATAAGTCGAGATTTTCTTTAAAGTAACCTAAATGGTCTTCTACAACGTACTTTGATAGCCTAAATTATAAAATTCATTAATTTAAATTCATAGAGTAGCAGTGTGGTTAGTTAATTCCGTAATTAGTGAATAAACCATCTCAACTAGCAACACCCCTCCTGGAATCCCCTAAAAATGATAGAGGGCGGGAGGTTGAACTTTGACCTCTTTCGTTTCTCACACAGTACACGTATCCCGTTGTCAAGAACTATTCTAAAAACATAAAAAAGCATGTACAGTAGTAATAGTCACAAGTCTTTTTGGTATTTTGCTCCATCGCAAAATTTCTTTTATTCGTCTTGTCGCGCTTAGCAAAGAATACGACTTACCCTTACAGCAAGGATAAAATGTGGTTTTATACCCATAAGTGTTGCTCCTTCGTGATCACTTGGACAACCACCCCAAAAGCGCCTCATGAAAACTATCCGGATCCTGAATCTGAGGCGCATGTCCCAGATCCGCAAATTCAACCAAAGTGCAATTCGGTATCCTCGCCGCCACCTGCTTTCCCAAGACCTCATAATGACCCAACAACGGTTTCACGTCCGCCGGTGCCCACGCCTTCCCTATAGCCGTATTGTCTTTATCCCCAACCACAAGCAAGCTTCTCATCTTCAGGTTTGGCAACTCATCAATAACTGGTTGCGTGAAAACCATGTCCGTTGTAAGCGCCATATCATAAGCAAACTGTGTGCCTTGAGAGCCTTTATATACACTGAGTAGCATGTTGACCCAGATATCATACGAGGGGTCCCAGTTTCCAGCATAATAGGTTGCCTGTTGGTAGGTCTTGATGCTCGTGAATGATGTGTTCAGCTCAGTCTGATATGAAATGTCGATTGCTTGATATGGGACCCCTAGAGCAAACCAATTTTCAAGACCAAGAGGGTCGACCATCACGAGGCGATTTGTCTGGGACGGGAACATAAGGGCGTACCGCGCTGATAACATGCCCCCTATTGAGTGGCCAAGGATGGTAGCATTGGCGACACCTAGAGACTTAAGAAGGTTGTTTGTATTCAACGCAAGCTGAGAAAGACTGAATTGATATGTAGTAGGTTTCGAAGACTTGCAGAACCCAATTTGGTCTGGCACAATGACACGATAGCCAGAATGGAGAAGAATGTCTATTGCTTGGTTCCAGGTCGCGCCACAGAAGTTTTTTCCGTGTAGGAGGACGATGGTGTCTTTGGCCTGAGTTGCATTGCTAGGCGAGATGTCCATGTATGCCATCGACAAGGGAGTTTGTTGAGAGGTGAAGTGGAAGAATTCCACGGGATATGGATAGACAAAATCAAGTCCTCCTGTCTCATTTGATGCTCTCGCTGTGGCGCCCACAAGAAAGCTCAGAAGAACGAGGAGGAACAAGAACTGCGAAGGACTCTTCATGATGAGACGGGAATAAAATATGATAGTGTTAGGCTACACAGAACAAAGCTGTCGCGATATTAAAAACTTGTATTTAACCTATATGATTCTTTAAATGTCACAATACTACTTAAACACAAATCGCGCTACTATGTAGCAAGGATTAGATTTATCCAGCACTTTATCCGAGATGATCCGTGGCAATTTATCCGCAAATCAGACACCTGCTTACGTCTCGAAAATTTTGTTAAAGAACTGTAAATAGAACCTGGGTTATTTGTTATTTACTAAATGCAGGTTACGTGACTGGCTCGTGATTGGGTGTACAACGCCGTTATCTTAGTTCCTTGGCATCTACTGCTAAGGAATGCTTTGATAATTTTTAGAAAGTGAGGCGAAAAAAGTCTAGATTAAGCTTAGTATTGTTTACCCTAGACTAGTAAGGGACGTGATCCTTTAGAAGAGGAGAGTATTTACCACATCAAGGGAATGTGACTGCCCAAATCCACATCTTCAACTTAACCATGCCATTGATACTCGAGGGCAAGACAAAAAAGATAATGGCCGTTTCTTCTAGACAGGGCGATTATCTAATCTCTACAAAGTATAATGTTACGAATCAAGCCCTATACGCAATCAGCAAAGCAGGGCTTGATATTACAGTAGCTACTAGCTAAGCTTAGCGCGCAATATGCCAGCGAGGGTGTTCTTCTGATGTCCGTTTCGCCGGGATTCGTCGATACGGGTGTTTTCAACTATCGTAAGACTCCCCCCTGCTGATTAGAAACCGAAATTTCAAATTAATGATGCTATAGTTACGGAGGAGCAAACACAAATTATGGCTGGAAATGGAGCGAAATTTGCGAGATACAATCCACGTACCAAGGGACCAACTACTCCTGAGGCCGCTGCTGCTCAGATGCTTGGTGTTCTTGAGAGAGCCAGTGTTGATGCTGGGGATGGGGAGACTTTGGTTTACCAATTTGGGAATAGACAATGGTTATAAGCGAACCGAGAGAATTGGGGGGAGACTGCTCCCTAAGGGATAAAGTGCACACTGTATTTACGCAACATTTGCTCACTCCCCTTTTGTCCATAACGCTTAGAAATATTATCAGAAGAATTTCAATGCCTTGTTTCCACTTCTATTCGCCTCGTCGTAAAATCACAAGTGTATATCCCGTGTAGATGTACCTATGGTGCTCCAAGAGTATATCACACTCCAAACCCAGAGAAACTAGCCCAGGACGTTTGCAAACTCCAACCCCAATAGTCCTCCGATCCACTACTTCTCGGATTCCAGTCGAGTCTAGGAGATTCCGATTCTCAAACGAGTAGTCTCTCGTCTTCGTCGCTTTTGCAGATGGCGGCATCGTCGTTTCGCGCTCTTCGGGGATCCGGATGCCTCATAGAAGATGGGATCAACAACGACCCTTCCCTTGAATCTCGTGGTGTCTAGTGCTCTCAATGGAAATTTATCCATTGGTTAATCCATAGATATATCTACTAGAGTATCCAGGGATTTATTGTTTTAAATTATGTATAAGATTTTTAAAAGTGGAGGTGAGGAGGACTTGGTGCTTTTTAAAGTGACATATATTTAATGATTTGAAACTTCTAGAAGGCTTAGATTAATTAAATGAGTAGAACAAAGTACGGGAAGTATGTTACTAACTTTGAGTAAATGTCTAGACTGGAATTAGTTAATTCCAGAATTAGTGAATAAAGTATACATAGAGCGTCCCGGATATACCAAAAGGTTAGATTTGACTAAATCGTAAAATATAAATCGTAAATCACAAATCGCAAAAGTTAAGTATTTATAGCTAGATTGACTAAGGCCTCTAAGAGCTATAGCTAAACTTAAATTATATTATACTATCTACTTACTCTCTTACTCCTTATTCTGTTCTTTTATATATTACGTATACCGAGAGAGTATAGGTGAGAGCATAGGTGAGAGAGAGTAAGAGAGTAAGTAAACATTTCGAGGGAAAGTTTTTCCTAGTATAGATAAGCGGAGTTTAGCTAAAGTAGTAAACAATCCTCTCTCACTCTTCTCTACTTCCTCTTACTCTCTCTGTCTCTTATTTATCTAGAAATAATAAGAAGAATACGATATA
This sequence comes from Hymenoscyphus infarciens, assembly GCA_001414345.1. Lineage (NCBI taxonomy): Eukaryota > Fungi > Ascomycota > Leotiomycetes > Helotiales > Helotiaceae > Hymenoscyphus > Hymenoscyphus infarciens. The sequence goes on from LLCB01000038.1 coordinate 63,658, forward strand.
AGAGTTAGGTAATAGGTAGTAAAGATATAATAGTAAGGAGACGATAGCGAGAAGACGATAGCGAGAGAGCGATGTTACTACTATATACTTATTATCTCTCGCTATTTTTTAATTAGCTAGTTACTATAGTTAAGACTGTCTAGTCTTAATATAGAGCGAGGGGAGAGAGAGAAGAGAAGAGAAGAAGAGAGAGGGAATTTAATTATTCTCTTTCTTACTTATAGAAAGTAACATTTTACGCTTTAAGATTTCCTATTTACGATTTAGTTGATCTAACTTTTTAGTGTATTTAGGATGCTATAATACAAGTTCGTTCGCTTAAACTATTTCTACTCTAAAACATATCTTTCTAGGTAATATTGAAGTTAGAATCGATGTGGTTGTTTAAGACTGCTCTAGTAGACTTTACTTACTCACTATAGATTTGCCTAATTTACCTACGGTTTTGTTAGCACTCGGTGTAAACCGCCAAATAGCGAAAATGAGACTTTTACTAAGATGAAATTCAATAACTAATTTGCTTCTCTTCACTGACATCTCACTCACTCTTCTATGACTACGACTCTCAAAACCTAGCACCTCACTACCTAAACAACGTCCACTTCAACTTCTTAACAACCCCTGGACTTCTAATTCCAGTTACGATATGTTATTCGTCTATGTTAACCCGAAGTACAGTTTGTTTACTTAGAGATGAAATATATACGAGTCAGCGGCTTTAAACCTGTATACTTGCTATCAACTCCATCTTTAGAAAATCTCACTTATCGCTACTCTAATCTTTCCATCAACTTAAAGAAAGCAAATTGTGGTTGTACTACGAATTCAAGGTAAAGATGGGGTTGCAAATGTTTAACGAGATACCCGTCTCATTAGTAGGCTAGCATATTAATTTAAAAAGAGTCGATTAGATAATCCCAACCATCCTAGTTATTGCAGGGCCACAAAAGAGAGATTTCGATCTGCCATTGTTGAAATGGCAAAGAAAGAAAATAGAAAGAACCGACTGGTAAACTACCAAAGCCTATTCGTAATTCAGATAAGATAGGATTTAAACGAGTCACTTTTGGTAACTTAGATCTACGCTGAAAACTCCCTTTGTGCTCTTCTAGAGAAGAAGCCAGAACTTGCAAATAATGATATACTTGTATTATTGAATATCTCGCTTATCAACATTAGCAACTATCACAAACCTATTCCCCCTCTAATCCTCGCCTTCAACACCCTACTTATAACCTGCCTCGCCCTCCAAGCAGCCCATTCATCAACAGATCTTATCTCATCCTCTTCTCCTTCCTCAATCTTCGGAATAACATCAGTGGACTAACAGTGTTCCTATATAACACCTTGTTTCACCCCCGTACCTAACCTATTTGCTGGATTTAGTATACTGTCAGTTGGCACTTACTTGTTAGCCGTCCAGGTTTAGAGAGGAATATGTACCTTAAAGGCAAAGAGATAGTTTAAGAGATAGTCATAGAACGCTTTGAAGTGCTGTCTAAATATAGAATAGTCTCTGAATTTAGAACTAAATCTAGGCTACTCTACGGGCAGGCCGAATATTTAGATAACCGTCTCTTTAGAACTATTCTAAACTGTCTAAACCTAAAAAGACTATCTAACTTCTAGAACTATTATATATCCTAGAAGTATCTACTACTTAGAACTATCTAAAATGTTTTCGTCTTTTCTAAAATTATAATAGCACGAAATATATACAACTATAGAGAAGGTATATAGAAGTGTGTTTAGCAGGATAAAGTATATAAATACTAGGCTCTAATATAGAAGAAAAGACTAAATTAGGCCTTTTCTAACTATAGAAGAGTAAGCAGCTATATATAAAAGGTTAGATAGTACTAAAAGGTCTAAAATCTAAAGCCTAAAACCTTTCTAAATTATATAATATAAAATAATAATAGCTAAAAGCTAATATAAGAGCTGAAATCTTATATATATAGTAAGTAAACTCGGCTATTCAGAATAGTAGACTATTATAAAAATAGTCTTTAGAACTATTCTAGAACTATTCTAGAATAGTTCTAGATTCTAGGTATATAGACTATATAGCTCTACGTTTAGATATTCTATAAAACCTCGTATCTATATAAAAAAAACCTAGCGTACTCTATTTACCTACTTATACTACTCGTAGCCTACTACGTACGTAGGTAAACTTTCGCTAAATCGATTATTTTTATAACTTATATTACTATAGCGTTAGTATTAGAGTACTATAAGTATTACCGAGTATCTAAAGATATTTATATATATCTCTACTTCTTAAGCTAGAGCGTCTAATATAGTCTTAGATTTTTAAGAGCGTTCTATAATAGTTCTAGCTTTAATACTTATTCTTTAATACTTTATATAAAAATATTAATTCTTAAGATTAAGAACTATAGTTAATAGTTCTTAGAGGAAATTATTCTATAACTATTTTAAGTTAAAACTATCTATTTAAAAGATAATTAAAAAAGTTAGAGATAATAAAATGATAAGACTATTTAATATTACTTATAAGAGTATCTAGATTTCTAAAAAGTTATATAACTAGCTTTTAAACTCTCTTTTTACTTTTAAGATAATTAGTAGATCTACTAAATAAACTATATATAAAAAACCTCTTTTAAATTTACGATTCGTTTCTTATTTTTATTAGTTAATTTACTCTACTAGGCGTAGTTTTTTCTAAACGTCTCTTAGCTCGTTACCACTTTTTAGTACGCTTTTAGTACTAAAACTAAGTAAAAACTACTTAATACCTACTTCTATTCTTATTGTTAGTATATATATTCAAGAGGTAAATAGCGATTCGGATTAGTATACGTAGGTATACGTATACTTGCTTAGAGGCTACTTAAGTAGGTATCGTAGCTAGCTTTACTTAGTATATACGAATAATAATATAACTCTTTTTATATCGCTTTTATAACTATAAGTTATACTAATACTAATTAGTAGACGTATAGATTAGATACTTAGTTACTTTATATATTTCTACTATAGATATGCTTATATAAAAGTAAACTTGATATTACTAGTAGACTCCCTTTCTCTGATTATAACTCCTTCTACTATTTAATAACTTTTCGATAATATACTATAAATGCTTCTTAAGATAAGAAGCGCCGATTATGAATATTAACTCCTTACTAACCTCCTCTTATCTACCGAGATAATTTATACTCTCTAAGATACTTATTTACTTAAAACCTAAATTCTCTTTTACCTACTAAGTAAAGTATAAATAGACTTTTAATAATATCTAAATTTAATTTAAGTAATAATAATATCTATAATATCTATAATATAATAGATATACTAACACCGATTTCAACGACTTTAGAGGCTTTAACTTTAGTACTAAAATAAGCTCTAAAGCTAGTACTAAAGCTAAAGTTAATATAAATAGAAGAGACGATTTTTATAGCTAAATAAGAAGAGGAGTATACTAAAGAAGAGAACGAAGACCTTCTTCTTTAGAACGAATTTTAAGTAGACTTTAAAGAATAAGATTAAGATAAATTTATTAAAATCTACTAATCTACTACTACTAAGTTATAACGAATACTTTATAAAAGAGGTATATAGATTAAGATAAATAAATATAAGATACTTATATCTTAAGCACTATATAATACTACTACTAAGGTTAACTAAACTAAGTAGTTAGAGAAAGAATTAAAAGATATAGTATTAAGAGAAGCTAGTACTAAAGAATTTAGATCCTATTATAAATATATAGTAGAATATACTAAAAGATAATAAAAGCTATAATAATAATAACTCTAATAATAATAACCTTCTGCTGAAAATATTACTTAAAATACTTAATCTAAGACGAAGGCTAGAGATAAAGCTTTATAAGTATCTACTATATAATAATAATAATAACTGACATTATTATAATAACTAATACTTTTAACGACTTTAATCTTACTAACTAAAAAGAAAGACTTAAGCGATCTAGTATAACCTCTAATCTAACTTTTAAGTCTACTAAAAGATAACTAGACCTTCTTCTTTATATCCTATTAATTTAGTAAAGATACTAGTAGCAACGATTTTAATAATACCTTTAAGTATCTAGAATATAATTAGTAATAAGATAATTATAGTAGAAGGCTACTAGTATAAATAAATATAGTATATTTTAAAGATAAATTTCCTTCTTAAAGTTTAAAGGGTTAAGACTACTCTTATATATTAGGCACTCTTATAAAAGTATATAAGAATAATTAAAAGTATAGTAGAAAAGAAGATAACTTTATAATTAAAGTTATAATATTTAAGAATATATATAAGAGAAGTAGGGTATTACTAGCGATTTACTCTCTTACCTTCTCTACTATATTAAAAGGTAACGCTTTAAATTACTTTTATATTATACTTTTTAATAAAAATAATAATTAATCTTTTAAAGTTTTATCTATATCTATATAATAATACTTTAAAGATAAACTTTATAAAAGAGGCTAATTATCTAAGTAGAATAATATCGATTTATAGGAGATAGTTTAAGTATCTAGAGTATTAATATTATAGTCTTTTAAAGATATATTATTAAGACTTAATTTACTAAGATTTTCCCTCTCTATAGACTTTTATACTAATAGTTAGTTTTCAAATAAGCTAATTTTAGTATATAAAAAGGTTCTAGATTATACTATTATAATATTAACCTTACTCTAAGACTCTTCGATTTCTAATACTATTATCTTCTTATAAAGTTCAATCTAATTCTATATAAAAGTCTACCTAGAGATAGTTATAAACGAAACTATAATAACTAAGAGGCACTTCTATAAGAGTAGATAATATAGTATAAATAAATTCAGTAATATAGATTAATATAAGAAGAAGAGGACATATTATATATATAGAAAGGACGACTATTTATCTTAGGATTATAGTTAAGAAGAGTAGGACTATTACTTCGCTAAATAGACTAATAAGAATTCTAAATACTTTAAAAATAAGTAAGATAGGTATACTAGAAAGGTATATAATATAAACATAGTATATACTTAGAGTACCTAAGAGGAGGAGATATTAGAGACACTTTAAGCTATTACTTTATTAAAAGAAAATAGTTACTTATTAGACACTAGCTTAGATAATAAAGTTATCTATTATAATATTACTTCTATAAGATTTATTAATAATTTTAATACTAAATAACTTATTACAAATTTAATAAGTTTAATACAAAAACATGTTATTAATAGATATATTTTATAAAACCTAAACAACCTAAATAATACTTCTAATATTATATATAAATTTATAGAAGAAGTATTTATAATAATAGCTAAAAGATATATAAAAGAGAACTTCTTTAATATAATAATCGATATTAGAGTAGCTTAAAAATTAAGTATAGGATATAACTAATATCTTATGTATATTAGACTTATTAAAAACGTTTTAATTAATAAAGGTATAAAGAGTTAATTTAATATCTAGTTTAATAAGGATATACTCTATCTTTAGAATCGATAATAATTAATATACTAATTAGAAAAGCTAAATTCTATATAGTATAATCTAATACTCCTTTTATCCTTTATATTAATAATATAGATAACCTAAAAGTTATTTTAAATAATCTTTAAAATGTACTTATTTAAGAGAATAAGAAAGAAGTAGAGATTAAAAGATTCTCTATTATATAACGATTTAAATACTCTTTTCTATTCTAAGATAAAGCTATATATAACTTTATATAAGAATATCTAATATTTCTTATAAATATTAATATTTAATAACTTTATAAGTAATTTAGCTACTTATTAGTACTAAGATTATAATATATACTAGAAAGAGCTAGATATTATATTAACTAAGGTATTCTTTAATATCTTATTAAATTTTATAAATACTATTAAAAGTATAGAAGTTTGCCTAGCTGATTTAAGTTTACTCTTTATAATAACTTTAAATTTAATTATAGTATTTTAATTAATACTTTCTTTCTTAATAAGTAAGCAGTCTTATACTATATAGACAAAGTAATAAGGTATTAAGTAGGTAACTTTTTACTAGATATAAAAGCAACGACTATATAGAAGGTCTTCTAAAGATATTAGATTAATATATATCTTAGACTCTCTAATTATATTATTATAAATACTAGGATAAACTTTATTAGAAAGGACTTTATATACTCTACTACTAGAATAGATACTATAGTAAAAACTATACTAGTTAAGATATATAATTTAATTAGTATAGTAGAATAATACTATAGACTAATTTAATAAGTATATAATATTATATATAAATAAGAGCCTTATCTCTTATAAAGTTTAGTACTTTAAATAGCCTTTAAAGTAATTAATAATACAGTAGACTTAAATAGTCTAGTCTCTACTCTATTAATATATAGAGTATATACTTAAATAACCGTAAACAACGTACCTTTATAACCGATTTCCATAAGGTTAGAGACTTATAAGAAGGCTACTTAAGAAGTATAAAAGTAGATTATATCCTACTAAGTTAAAAAAGCTCTTAATATATAAAATAGACTAATTAACTAAGTTAAGAACTTACTCTTAAATTTAGACGTTTTAGTATAGAGAGAGTATATAAAGTCTTAGATAAAACCTTTTATCTTTTAAGGAATTAAGAATAAAAACTATATTATAGTACTACTAAGTAGTCCTATAAAGTTTTAATCTATAGTTATAAAGCTATACTTTATTAAAACTTCTAAAACTTCTAAAATAGTACTAGTAACTAAAGAAGTTTCTAGTATAGTACTATTTAAAATAATACTATAACTCTATAAAAAAGAGAGAACTTTTAAGTAATAGAGTAGATAAGATATTAAATAATATTCGCCTTCTCTCTAATACTAACTTCGATAGTTATAGATCTACTAAAACACTAATATTCTAGAAACTATACTAGAATCTCTCTAGAAGTACAGATATAAACAGCTTTAAAAGTATTCAAAGCCTCTAAGTAATATCAAAGTATTATTCTAGTAGTTAAACACTTTTATTAACAATATTAACTATATTACTCTTAAAGATATTAAAACTTTTCTTACTAATTTAAGTAAACCTTATAATATTAAAGTCTTTATAGCTAATAATAGTATAATATATATTAAATTACAATAAAAGGAGATTAATAGATTAACTAATTATAGTGTTTTTAAGATTATCACCTAGAAGGAGTTATCTTCTAATACTAGAATATTTAGATTACGTTTTATAAATAATATTAAATTTAAGAGTATAGTACTTACTTTCGTAAAGTTAAGATTAGTTATCTAAGCTTATAATAATACTAGAAAGTCTCTAGTACTTACCTAGATACCTACTATTTAAAGAGTTAGCTAGAGAATAATCCTTATACTTATTATAATACTTCTAGGCTTATAAGTATTTATTTAGAATATTATATAAGTATATACCTAATTATTAACTAACTTAAATTAAAAATTCTTTATACGCTCTCTTAAAAGTTATTCTTAATAGGAAGATATATTCTTTAAAGTAATTAGGTTATTATATAGTATTCTAGAAGCTAGTAATTATTAGTTTATAATATACTATAAACACTATATTCTAAGGCTTATAATAGAATAGTTAATATTTAACCTCTATCTTTTATATACTAAGTTATACTAATATAATAAGTAAGTAAAGTTAGATACCTCTTTTAGTATAGTAGACCTTTAAACTAATAATACTCTTATACTTACTAATAACGTCTTTACTAATAAAGAAGAGGTTACTATTAATAAGGCTAGATTTATATCTAAGAAGAGAGAAGAGCTTACTATTAACTATCTAATTAAATTTAATAGAGAGCTAATTACTAAGTATTAAGATAGCTCTATATCTCTTACTTAAGATTATGTAAAATACTTAGATTTAGTATAAAAAGCTCTAACTAAGATATCTAATATAAAAGAGATATTATATATAGTAGATACTAAAGATTAATATATTATATAATATACTAGAGGTGTATACTTAGTTATAGTATCCTAGTCTAAGGCTGCTTTTAACTTATTATATACTACCTAAACTATTAATCCTTAAAATAATAATATTTTACTTCTTAATAAGCGAATTTAATAGTAAATCAACAATCTCTTAAGAGGACTTAAATTCATTAAATTAGATAAATCTTCTCTAAAGTTATATGCTTTTACTAATAGATTATTTACTAATAATAAGGACTTATTATTATAAATTAGTTATATTATTACTCTTATAGACAAAGATAATAATACTAATATCTTATATTAGTCTTCTATCAAATATAAGAGAGTTACTTATAGTATTTTAGTATTAGAATTATATATAATAAGCTCTAGATTTAATACTATAGCTTTAATAAAATCAACTTTTAAAAGTATCTTAGGATTTAAAGTACTACTTATAGTATATACTAATTCGAAGTCTATTTATAAATATATAGCTAAATTAGATACGACTAAGAAGAAGCAACTAATAATTAACGTTATATACTTATAAGAAGTATATAAATTAAGAGAGATTAATAAGATTAAATAGATTAATAGTAAGAGTAATCCTATAGATACTATAACTAAAAAGAGTTACTATAATACTCTATAAAAGTTAATTAATACTAATAAGCTAGATATTAACCTTATAGAATAAGTAGAACGAAATAAGAGACTAAAATAGAGCCTCCTTATTAGTTGAGGATAGAGAATAAAGGGCTCTAATTAGTTAGATTAGATATATGATTTTTAATAGTTTTAAGTAACTTCTATTATTTTAAAGAAGTACTAGTATCAGTATATATATTTAAAAGGTAAATAGCGATTTAGATTAGTATACGTAAGTATACGTATACTCGCTTAGAAGCTACTTAAGTAGACATCGTAGCTAGCTTTACTCAGTATATATAAACGATAATATAACTCTTTTTATATCGCTTTTATAACCATAAGTTATACTAATACTTATAATTAATTAATAACTATAATATAAAATAGTAAAGAAATACTAAAGATCTAAAAGTTACTAAGCCTCTAAATAAAAGACTTCTTAATATATAGTCCTAGTTTAGTAGTATACTATTATTATTAGTTAAAGTAGACAGAATACTAATAAGCAAGAGTTACTTCTTTAGATACGAGATAACCTAGATTATATATCTATTTCAGAGAGTAGTATTAGAAACCTTAGTTTCTATTACTTTTTATATAATAATACTTAATTTTATATAATATATATATAGTAGAGATGAAAAAAGAGAGTTATATTTAAGCAAGAAACTAAGCTGAAAATTAGCTAAGAACGCTTAGAAAATACTAGACCGAGTATATAATATAATTAGAATAACTTTATTAATCGTTTTATAAAATTTATATAAAATTATTTAACTAGACTATATTATATATAAACTTAAACTAGTAGCTTTTATTTAATCTCTAAATATTAACTAATCTATAACCTAACTATTATATTAATATATATTACGGAAAAAGAGAGTCTTATATAACTTCTTTTCTTTATATATATAGTAGAGTTTTCACCTTCTAAATTCAAGCTCCTTAGAGCGAAATACGTTATAGTTATAAGCTCGGTTTATATATATAGTATACTTTACACTTATAGTATACTCTTATAACTTTATCTTCTACTTATTTATTTAACGTATTATAACGTATTTAGAACGCTCTCCGCTATTAGTCAGCGTAATCAACCTCTCCTCGATATAACGAGCACTCGAAAGCTCTACTATAATCGAAGTAGAGCTCTTCTAACTTCGAATATAAGACTTTCTTAATAAGCGTAAATAAGAACTCTCCTAATAAGCGTAGACGAGACTCTCTTATAGAATACTCGGCTTCGAATATAGCGAAAGCCCTACTCGAGTAAGTATACTTTAATTAACAGCTTACTCTCGACGAGCTTATATAAAGCCCTTCGCGGAAGGCATTTAAACCGGAAGCCTAGCGGCGCGCTAGCTTACTCTAAGAGGTGCTCGAAGATATATTCGAATTCGGAAGCCTAGTACTCTATAAAGCTAGTATACAAATACAACGCTAACTACGAGCTACTACCTCTTACGAACGCTACCCGCTCTTTACTAAAGACACCGAAGCTAGAACTAAAGTAGAGTTAGAGCCGAGGTATAAGAGAGGAAGCTAGATAGGATCTAGGAGTAAGACTTTACTCTTAAGAATATTATCTAGAATTACTATTTAAGAGTTTAAAGTAATATATATAGCTCTATAGGTTTCTCTATAGTAGGAATAGGAGGCGATATAGTTAAGAGGTTCTTTTATAATCTAGTTTAAGTTTATAGGCTTAGGAAGCTATCGTTTTCCTAGACCTAAGAGGTATATTATAGAAAAAGAGGGTCTTACGTAACCTCTTTTCTCTATATATATAGCAGAGTTTTCATCTTCTAAATTCAAGCTCCTTAGAGCGTTTTTAACCTAAAAATACGTTATAATATATTAATATAATAATAACTACTACTCTAAAGTTAACTTCCTTTAATATAAAAATAGAGCTTATCTTTCTCTTTCTTCTTATTCTAAAATTATCTAACTATTACGTCTTTTTATTAAGAAATATTATATATAATACTAGACCTAGTTTCTACTTCTTAATTATAAAATATACAAAATATATCTCTAACTTATACTATATTAAGCTTCTACTATAGTACGCCTTTATACTAAACTCTTAGAACTACTTATATAGTAGTACTAGATTACTTTTAATTAGAAAGGCTTAACTTCTCTACTCTAAAAATATCTAATTTATCTATAAGAATTACTAGTACTAATAATAATATAGTAGATAATAATAAATATAGATCGTCTCTCTCTCTCTCTCTTTTTATTAAAGATATATCTAATCTTAATAATAATAATAATAAAGATAATAACAACGACCTCTTTAATATTCTTCTAGCCTCTTCTTATAAGAATAAATTACCTAATATAATCGTTATTAAAAAAAGAAAGACAGCTCTAAAAGAGAAGAAGATAAGATAAGAAACCTTATAAGTTTAAAAGTACTTTAAAGTTATATAAATCTTAGAAGAATTTTAAGTAAATATATCTAGAAGAAGTTTATAAGATAGGCTTTAGACTTATAAGCTTTATAGTCTATCTTTTTACTCTATAGATAAAGTTTACTATAGAAATACTTTAAAGTTAAATACCTATCTAAGTAAGATTTATATTCTAAATAAATAGAAGTATTAATTAAGAATTATATCTAAAAAAGTATAAGAGAAGAGCTAAGTTAGTACCTTAGATAAGTTTACTACTAATATCACGCTAATCTCTACTCTTAATAAAGCTCTTTTAAAGTTCGTAGCTCTTACTAATTAACCTTTTACTATAGTAGAATAAGCTAGTTTTTATAATATATACTGATTAAATAGTATTATAGTCTTAGTATAGAGTACTAGTACTCTTTTTAATAGACTTAAATCGTGTTTTAATAATACTAGAAGAGAGCTTAAAAAAGAGCTTATAAGAGATTACTAAACTCTCTCTCTCTCTCTTTTAATAGATAGATAACTATATTCGAAAACTACTACTATATCTAAGAAGCTATAACGTATTAGATTACGTCTAGCTAGAAGCGCTAATTAATAGTTCTAGAGTCTATAGAAATATATAGATAATCTAGTAAGATAATAGATAGACTAATTATAGAGAGTTTAGAGCTCGATTAATACTCTATTATAAAGTTAATTAAGAATAATATAATTATAGAAGTTACTAAGAATCGTATAAGCCTTAATTATATTACTAAACTCTTTATAGTTTATAGAGATAACGTATTTATAAATAGTACTTTTTATAACTATCTCTAGTACTAGCTTTAATAAGAAGAATATAATAACTATATTACGCTTTTAAATAACCTTCTATAATACCGATTCTATAGTCGAGCTAGCTATATTAGATATATAGTATATATAATTATACTAGTAGTTTAAGTAGTATTAGGTTAATTAAAGATAGAGTTATATAAGAAGTTGTCGAATTTACTAAAAATAATTAATAAGTATAAAGATAACTTTTTAGCTAGCTATTAATCTCTTAGTATATACGAAAAGATTTACGCTTTTATACTATATATATAGTTAAGTAATCCTCGCTAAGCTTAGTAGAGAAAAGTATATATAGCTATAATATCTCTTAATATTAATACTTAATAGAACACTCTCTATTTAATAATAGTTTCTATAAAAGTAAATAAGACTAATATTAGAAAGTTCGCCTCTTTATATCTAGAAGTTTAAGCGATTATACTAATATCTAATAAGTAGATAATATATAAGATTATAGAGTATATACTTATACTCTTTTATAAGTTTATCTACTAGGTATTAAAAGCTAAATCTTATCTTCTAGAAGTACTTACTCGGCCTAGTATTTTCTAAGCGTTCTTAGCTAATTTTTAGCTTAGTTTTAGTACTAAAAGCGTACTAAAAAGTAGTAACGAGCTAAGAGACGTTTAGGAAATACTACGCCTAGTAGAATCTTATAAAGACTAGATAATCTACTTAATAGTATAGTTAATAAGAAAGGCTAATTTAGAGATATTAGTAACGATATTAGAGCTGCTTTTAAAGCTAGAGTTTTAAAGATTGAAAAGTATACCTCTTTATTTAGTAATAATATTATATATCACGTTATATAAATTTTAGATCTTTAAGTAAAGATAAGACGAATTTAAGAGTAAATACTAGATAATTATAATTCAATTCTTAAGCATTTTTAAGAGTATCTTACTAATAAGTAGATATTACTAATAAAGTCTTTAACTATATCTCTCTCTATACTCTCTCTCTTAAACTATTTATATAGTCTCCTTTATCGTATATACTAAATACTAAGTAGTATAGATATTAATTACTATCTTATAAGTAGCCTAGTTAAATAGAATAATAATTACTTCTTAACTTAGCTCTTAAATTAGTAGAAAGCGAATAAGACCTAATATCTTATATTAGTACTAGTAGTAAGAGATATACTAGTAGTTCCTAGTATAGAAGTAGCTATTTATCGTATATACTAAATACTAAGTAGTATAGATATTAATTACTAACTTATAAGTAGCCTAGTTAAATAGAATAATAATTACTTTTTAACTTCGCTCTTAAATTAGTAGAAAGCGAATAAGACCTAATATCTTATATTAGTATTAGTAGTAAGAGATATACTAGTAGTTCCTAGTATAGAAGTAGCTATTTATCGTATATACTAAATACTAAGTAGTATAGATATTAATTACTATCTTATAAGTAACCTAGTTAAATAGGCTAATAATTACTCCTTAGATTAGCTCTTAGATTAGTAGAAAGCGAATAAGACTTAATACCTTATCTTAGTATTAGTAGTAAGAGATATACTAGTAGTTCCTAGTATAGAAGTAGCTATTAAGTGTTTATTCTCTAGTAGTAAAGATCTTTTAGAAATAAAGAGATATACTTTAAATAGGAAAAATATAAGAATATTAAGAATATTAAGAATATACTTTAAGAGAGAGATAAAGGCTAGGATATTAGTACTCTTAGAAGTAAAGTAGAAATAGCTTTATTTTTAACTCTATTTTAATTTACTAGAAACTAAGAAATAATAGCTCTCTTTGAGGTTCGAGAAGATTATACTAAAGATATTACTACTTACTTAAAATATATAAAAGTTATAAAATCTATATATCTTTTAGTTTTATTTCAGCTATTTCGTGGAAATATATTAAGTCTTGAATTCGTTTTAAATACTCTTTGTTTTATGAATTTTCATTATTTCATTATTTTATATTCGTTTAAGAGCTCTATTTATCTATCTATTATAACCTCTATCTATCTATAGTACTACTATATAAGTTTCTATATAACCGTGCTTAAAAGTGGATTTTCGCGTCGTATTAAAACCTATACTTCTATTATATTTATATAAAATACTAATTCTATATACTCTCTTTAGCGCTATATCTAGGAATCGGTAGCGTACGACTAATCTCTCCTCTTTTAAACGTAGATAGCTAGTAGAGGTATATAGAGCTAGTATAACTTTAGAGAGTATTATAAACGAGTTTTAGCTAGCGCGTTCTACGGTTTAGACTATCCTCGAATCCAACTATATAATAACGTAAGAGTATAATAAACCTCGATCTAGTATACTAAAAAGATACTCTACTATTAACTTTCGTAATATTATCTATTTTATATACGTAAATCTAAAGGCTACTTATATAGAAGTTTAGACATATATAGCAAAGCCTATATCTAATAATATAATACTCTAATATCTCTATCTATATAGAATAGGTAATTAGTATACTAAAAGGCACCTCTTTCTTATAGACAAAGTAGTAGCTAAAAGGCTTACTTAGTATATTAAACAACGGTACTAGAATATAGAGGACTTCGGTTTAGTTATATAGAGTAACGAGTGTTTAGTAGAGTAAGAGTAGAGTAAAAACATAGAATAGATATTTTATATACTAGACTAGAAATAGAAGAAGGAGATAATCTAGACTTATAAGTCTTCTAAGAACTTATTAGTTATAGTCTAGAGCTGCTTTTAAGACTCTAGGAGGTCTAATTTATATATAATAGTTAGAGACTTTATAGTAAAGAAGTATAGGTACTTAGCGAACTTCTGTCTTAAGGTCTTAGATATATAAGTTATACTAGACTTTAAAATATTAGACGACGAGGGCTACTAATTTATATAGAATAATATACTAATTTATACTACTTATAAAGTCTAGGATTAGTTTAGAGAAAGAGGCATAATAGTTATTCTATAGCTCTCTTCTTTCTCTAATCTTAACCTAATTAAGTATATCTAGTAGGTTCTTAAAAAGCTATTTAAGAAGTACTTTCTAGACCTAAATAGTAAGAGAGAAGATAATATTAAGGCTATAGAGAAGGCTCTTAAAAAGTGTTAGACTATAATTCCTAAGAAGACCTTTAATAAATTATACTAAAGTATACCTAGGTAGATAGTAGCTTATATTCGTGCTAGGGGTTAGTATACTAAATACTAGGATTTATAGACATTTTAATATAAATTCTAGTATACTATTTTAAAGAGCCTACTTCTATAATTCTATATATTTAATTCCTAGCTAATTTAGTCTAAGATTAGTAGAGTAATTAATAAAAGAAGAGGTAGGGAAAATAAAGAGATACGGGCTCGCTTAGCCGCTATATAGAAACTTATACAGTAGTACTATATCTATCTATCTAACTATCTTAACCACCTATCTCAACCACCTAGTCCTCATAACCAAAATACTTCTACCTAAGAAACTTACTTAAACACTCCTTTCCCCTCCTTTCCTTTCCTTTCCTTTCCTTTCCTTTCCTCTCCTTTCCTTTCCTTTCCTTTCTCTTCCTTTCCTTTCCTTTTATTTCCTTTCCTCTTCTTTCCTCTCCTTCTCTTTTAGAAATCCTCTATATAATTAATCTTCACTCTTTAATCTTAAATTTTAGGAGTATATATATATATATATATATATAGCTTAGTTATTAACTAAGAGAGAGAGAAATAACTCTTATAAATTTATAAAAAAAATTAAATTTGTTAATCTATTAATCTGTCAATCTGTGAATTTGTGAATTTGTCAATCCGTCAATCTATTAATCCGTTAATCTATGAATGAATTAAAGACTTACTCTTCTCCTCCTATCTATTACGTCGAGTAGTAGTAAAGGCAAAGGTAAAGGCTTTGGTTTTGGTTTTGGATTTGGCTTTAGATTTAGATTTGGATTTGGTTTTGGTTTTAGATAGTGGTGAGATTTACTTACTAGACTTGCGAGATAGAAGAATATTTATATTTATATTTATATTTATATTTATATTTATATTTATATTTATATTTATGTTTATGTTTATATTTATGTTTATATTTATGTTTATGTAAAAGGGGAAAGAAAGAAAGTTTTCGTGAGATATTACGACGAATATAGAAGGAGGGGAGAGATATTGAGACGTAGATGAGAGGTAACGTGGCAAAGGAGAATAAATCATAGATTCAGAGGATCAAGTTTCACAAAGACCAAAAAAAAAGAAGAAAAAAAGATAAGACGAGAAATTAAATATCTTAATCTCTAGAGAGAAGGAATTTCCAACTAACTACCAACCAAGTACCCAAATTCTGGGGTGGCAGAACTCCATATTTCAAATGCCGCTCGCTCGCTCGCTCGCTTGAAACAAGAGGCTTCTTTATACAACCAGGGGATCCCAAGCCGTACCATTCACACAGGAATGGGACGAAAGATCCCCGTGGGGGGAAAATAGTAAAATATGTACAGAGAATCCTTTCCTTCCACTTCCACTCTACTCCATTCCATCCACTTCCAACCATCCACTTCCAACCATATTCTTGAAGCCGGGTGAGACGAATTTCGGGTGGGTTTCCATTATTTGATCTCAAAGAGTGAGAGACCACTTGGGTGACGTTGTATATGCGTCGAGTGAATCACCAAGTAAAACTCTCCTCGATGAAATCCACAACCCCCACATCCTGCACTCCCCTCACGGCCTCCCTGACATTATCCGCCAATCCCCCCGGTCCGCAGACCGTAACGCACATCGCCCCCTGCTGTTCCCTGCACTCAGTTTCCAATAGTAACGAAACATTCGGTCGTCCAGGGAACATCTGCACCGTCGAACTGGGAGATTGTAACTCCCTCGGATTCTTCGGTCTCGTAACAAAAAGTTTAACTTGTAAGATGTCACGACGGTTAGGCATTTTGAGAATCTGATCCATCCAAGGCCGTACCCATTCCAAGTGTTCCGAATCACGGATGATCCAGATGAGTGTAACTTTTCGCGTGGCGACGGTACCGGCGTTGAAGCTTTGGATGAGGTGTTTAATGTAGGGAATCTGGTGGGTGATTCCCGAGGCGCCCGCGTACAGTACGCAGTGCCCGTAGGAATCAAGGGAGTGGTGCCCACCATATGGACCCTCAAAAGCAGCTTTAACAGTCATTCCCGTGGGAAATTTGGAAGCTTGATTGTAGAGTTGTCTCGTCATGCCAGTTTGCGCGTGGATAACGAACGACACATCCGTGATCATCTCTGGATCTCGAAGAGACTTTTCAGCAGACGGGGAGTCCGGTTTCTCGGATATGGGGAGCGTGGGGTTCTTGGGCTTGTGGTGGATCCAGGCGATGGAGAAGGGGTGGGATTCCCATGGGTTGATACCGGCGAAGCGGACGTAGGCGTGGGTGCCGGGTGCGATGTTGACGTGCTTGGGGAGGTGCAGAGTTACGCGGCAGGCTTCTCCGGGCATGGGGTGGACGCTGGCGTGGGTGAAGCCTTCGTTCGGGGCCCAGTTGAGGTAGATGAGGAGGAACATGCGGATGGTGCGTTCGAGGGCCCAGAGGACGACGATTGCTTGGATCCAAGGGAGCTGAGGGAGGTTGGCAACTTGACAGTGGATCCACGTTCCTGCCATTGCTACGGCTGCGAGGATGATGTGAACGTTGAGAAAGGTCTCGTAAAAGGCATGTCTGATGGGAGAGAAGGCTTGAATGGCGATGAGGACCATGGCGACGGTACCAACAGTTCCCCAAGAGACAAAGGGATCGTGTTGGATCATCTCCCACATTCCGGACCATCCTGATGCTGCGTGCTTGACGACGGCCCAAGCAGCAGTGTGAACAAGCACCTCGACTACGATTATCCTTCCAATCCATCGGTGCATGAGGTTGTAGGTATCGAAGCTGATTTGAAGAAGCGAGATGAGGGGGTTATTTCTACCAGCAAAAATTACGAGAGCGACCATATTTACTACGGCCATAACCCCGGATCGCCCACGGAGCTCTGCAACGATGGACCATTTGTTGGGCCTGTCGTAACTGAGGTAGGTGCAGAAAGCAATGTTCCCTGCAATGAAGATACTGATCAAGACGGTGTGAAAGCGGGAAGGGATCGTTCCCATGTTGCCCATTTTGGAAAGTTGAATGTTTCGGTTGTGGCGTTTGTTTTTGAGGGGAGCATATAGCATATGCTTCTTGAATTTCCACCACCATGCATATCTGTTGATGGCCCAGTACCGTTGCGCATCTCCAGGTAAGTTCATGGCCCCCACGTGCCGTGCGTGTGCCATCGCCCTCTGCCCTAATCGGATCGCGAGAATGGTGAGGCCAAAAATTCCAAATGTCCACCAGGTGACGTCCTTGAAGAGCATGTTCATGGGCTGACTGACTCCGTTCAGCATGGTCGCGAAGGGAGCGATGGTGGCGGTTGGGTCGGTCTCGTTGGTTGGTGAGACCTCATTTCGAGGAAAAGTGTGGGACACCATATTGGAGCCGGAAAATTGTATGTTTGTTGAGTGGCGGGGAAAAAGAGTTGTAAGACTGGACCGTAGGTATTAGATGTTGTTTGTATAGGGTTAAGTGTATTGCACAAAGTATTCGAAAAATAAAAGCAGGGAAAAGTCTCACAAACCTCGATGACGGAGCGGCCCAATAAGTATTCACAATGATGAAATCCTCCTTTGTGACTATTGTTCCTTGGCGAGAAAGACAGAATAGAATTTGTGGCTCACAAGCATTGTCGAGAATAGGTGATTGCTTTGTTAGTATTGAGGGCAAACAATAGGCGAGGTTGTGAATCACAAAGAAACAATGGGTACAATGGGATTGTTCTGGTCACTGGGACTTTTGGATCGGCTCTTGGACAAGAAGAGCGTGAAAGAAGTGTCTCCAGGACTCGAGGTTCCAAGGTAGTTGGGGTGGTGAAAGTTGTTCTAAAAACGAAGGTAGGTGCAGCAAAGCGCGTGAGGGGGGACCGAAATGAATGAAGGTATCGCCAGGTCGAGAACCAAGCGGAGTCGGGAGCGGATGGCTAGGATTTAAGAAAGTTGCTAGCGGCGAGTAGCGATGCTTAATGTTTGTCGCGTGGAATGATGACCCTGGCGACGAAGGATATTGGAAGCAAATGGCACAACGTGTCGACCGAATTGAGAAATGTGCCGCCTTCGTATATCCTCAAGCGGGGAGGAATTGTTTGTGGTAAAGTAATGGATAAAGAGTGGCTCCACCACGTTTCGAATAAGACGTTATTCGACCAATTCGACCAGCCGTGCCTCTTTAATATATCTGGGTAGATTTTCCAAAGGATGGTGCTTGGCCAGGTAAATGAAGAAATGTCGATGGGATGATTCTTGGGTGGGATGGTAATTTGTACAGGCGGCGGGAGGTGAAGTATTCGTGCCGGTGGTAGGAAATCTATCGCTTTTTGCCTTTTGCCCTGCACAGCAGTTCAAAGACGTCTAAAATGAAAGGATTCGGTGCTTCGAGGCGCTGCAAGTGTAAAGCGGAGGTAAGCAAGAAATGTTGGAGATGGGGTATCAATGAATCACGACGGGAAATCGAAAAGACGAAGAAATGACAGAGTCGCACGAGGGGGTGGAAAGTGAGAGGGAGGGAGGCGGTTTATGTTTTACGCAAAGGAAGAAAGGTAGGTAGAGGTAGGTAGAAAAGGATTCGAATCATCTTCCTCAATTCATTCCTAGCCACCCCCTTGCCTTGCCCTTGCTTGCCTTGCCCTTCCTTGCCCTTCCTTGCCCCTCGAGAGCGAAGGCCAGGAACAAGCCGACATGCAGCGCTGACCCACCATGCCATGGGCCATACGCTCTCCAAGCCTTCAAGCCTTCAAGCCTATCAACCTCTATCAGGACTCGGATTCCCAGGCGGGAGGGTGTGAAGGGTCTTCCCGGCCAGTGGCAACAAGAGATCACTGGACTGGAGATTGGGAGCACCACCTGCAGCAGCAGCATCACTCCACAGCATGAAGTTGGAACGACGCACATCCATCACCACCCGACACTGAGAAGGGAATGGCTGGATGCATTCAGGGGCACCTCAACCGGTTGGATGACAGCTGCCCTCGGCATCACCAGCGTCACCAGCATTGCATTAGCCATCCGTGTGGCGTTCGTTGCCAAGCCTGGGCTGAGCTGAGCCGAGTGGTGGATTGTTTGAAACCAAGGAAACACCGAACGAACCCCCAACTTGATAGGCCACCGCCTATTCGGGTTTATCACCATAATCTTGACCGTATAGACCAGGCCAGGATGTCCATGAAGCTTGGCTTGCTTACAAGGAAGAAGACGAGGAGACAGCCAGATCGAGGGGGCTGACGTTTCTGGGCATTGATACAAACGGCTCCACCGCGGGGCACATTATTCACATTTACTCGTCTTCATGGATCTTCATGGACTTGACCGATGTTTCCAACTCTATTCGTCATTCTCGCCCAACAAAGCAGCAGATAAGTAGAGGGGCAACATTATGCTGTTGCTGATTCGTGATTCATTCTCCCCGATTCAGCCGAAAGACCCGAAGGCCAATCATCTATATTTGAATCGTCCCAACCTGCGACGAACACCTGTTGACGGTCAATCCCGCTGTCAGTGACAGCCTGTCACTGAAATGGGCAATGCGTACTCGTAGTAAAGAAAGAATGTAGGCGGACATGAAGTGATTGAACAGACGATGTAATATGGTATGATCATTGCGCTCATGTCTAAATATATTTCTTCCGGAAAGAAGATGATGAGTTGGTGGTGAAGGAAGCACCAAGAAACTGCTCAAACAATCAAAATCTCCGTCTGCCTGACGCCACGAAAAAGGTACGAGAAAGCAAATTAGCGGAATGTCTTGGCAATCTTCTCGTGACTTCCGCTCATCTGCTTACATAATCTCCGAGTAACCTCCGACCATCGGCCCGGTCGAACCGATTCTACTCCGGCCAAGGCTCAAAGCTAGCCGCAGAGCCTCAACCTCAAATTTAATGAACCTGGCGAACTCTCGAATACAGCAATTCCAAAATAGGCATTATCAACTCCCCGCCTTTCGCAATGGGTTCCGCTTCCTCCAAGCCCGATACGACTCCCAAGACTCAAGTCTGGACTAGGTTCGTTGCCCTCAATTGCTCTGTGACTCTGCGCAATGGGCTAATCTTTCTATAGCGATACGCCCGTCTCGTTTTCTTCCGGATTGGTGGACTCTCTGCAGAATAATCCCGAGGTAGGTTTCTCTGCTTACATCTGTCTTGGTGGCATGGGAGTAGCTGGGTGAAAACTGTGGGATACGATTGTGCGACCCAAGAGCCTGGGGAGCTCGCGGATAGAGCTCACTCTTCCCTCTCAAATCATGATATCATACCCTCCCAACACTTCCCCCCAAACTCAAACAGCCTTCTCGCAGAGTCCAACTAACACCCAACCCCCACAGACCGACAGCACCCGCGCCAAAACCCTCGAACTCCACATCCAAAACCGCGTCGCCGCCGAACTCGCCTCCCTCCAAGACCGCGCCCAAAAAGACTTCCTCGCGCTCCAAGAGAAAATCTCCGCTCCCACCCCAGAAGAAACCCCCTCCGCAGGCGACACCCTCCGCACTCTAGGTAGGGAGAGCGTGCAAAACGATGTCCTAGAACTGCGAAAGAAGTTGGAGCAGAGGAAGAAATTGGCCGTGGAGGATGAGGGCGTGGCTAAGGCGAAGGAGGAGGTGGTCAAGTGTTTGAGGGGGAATGATAGACGGCCGTTGGATTGTTGGAGGGAGGTGCAGACTTTTAAGGAGGAGGTTAGGAGGTTGGAGAATAGTTGGGTTGAGAAGGTTGTTAGGTGAGAGAAGAGGGGTGAGGGGTGAGAGGGAAAGGGGAGGGCAGATTGTAGAATACTTGTGTTATAGAAGAGAAATTGCTATACAGATTTTTTTCGGTAGTCTTTCGGGTTTGGGAATGTGATTACTTTGGGATCTTTGGGGGTGATACGAAGTTGAAAACTTTGGGTTAACAGGGACTGAATAAACATAACCTACCTTTCTTCCTTAAAGGCAAGTAAGGGAAGGAGGAAGTGACAGATCCCCGAATGTTTTATTTTATTTTACTAAACTCCAGACCTGAACCTTCTTATCCCGAACTTCTACTATATACTATATACTATATAATATAGATTCCAATCCCACACACCTTATATATCAGCCTCCTCTCTATCCTCTCTCCCACCTCTAACAAGCATTCAACTAATACATTATAAAGAGACAACCGTGAAAAATTACCTCTCTTCTTATTATATTTATCTCTAAATCATCTCTTCTTTATATAGTACTTTTAACAATTTCGTAGAGTAATTTTCGTGAATTTCGCTTTAGTAGACTCCTTCTAGCCTTTCCATTCCTAGCCTTTCTATTCCTAGCCTTTCCATTCCTAGCCCCTCTTTTTAGCTTTCCGAGCTAATCTAATCCTTCTTTTACTATTGTCCTTCCTCTCTTCTCATATCCTATAAGAGGAATTTTCCTATTCTATTATATCTAAATAGAGCGGGGTATCCTTCCTTATCCTATTGCCTAGGAGCGTTTAGGCAGGGAAAATTAAAACGCTGATATTAAGATTCGAAAATGATTATTATAATTGCCTTTCCATGTATAGTCTATCCTTCGAACCCATGGATGAATTAGAGATTATTCTGGTCGAGGTTAAAAATAAGACGCTCGTCTAGAGCACCTCCTCTTGTTGCTACATGGCATTGTCTTATGTATAGGGTAAGATTCCTCGGTTGCTCTTGGAGGAGTCGAACTTATTGGCATTGCAAGAACACATGTCACTTCACCAAAAATGCATCAAATTCCCTCGAGTTTTACGGGATGCGATACTTTTCGTTCACGAAGTTGGAGAGAGCAGTACTTATGGGTTGATACACTCTGCATGGTCCACGATAGTGATACTCGACATGACCAGATTGCTCGAATGGACGACATGTATAAAGGCTCTTCTTGCACTCTTGTTGCTCTCGACTCCAAAGATGCATCTGGCTGCCTTCCCAGAGTTCAACCCAACACGAGAAACGCCTCTCGAATTGCGCAATTAAGTGGACTTGGTATTTCTAGAAGAAAGCCAGAGCTTGCTACAGTCAGTTGTAAGTTAAGCTTCCCTTTTGACGATATTTTGTAAACCGTGCGTTTTCAGAAGAAAAAATTCTCTTCCATCTATTTAAAAAACAGAAAACTAAAGTACTCTTTAAGATATAAGACCTAGCTAGAAAGAACCGCTATATCTTCTTATACCTCCTCTCTCTTTATTACTAATAATACTTAATTATTTAAAACCCCCCTTTTCGTAAGAAAAATTTTCATACCCCTATAATTCTATCAAGACCCTATAAAAATTTAGACATATATCTAAGTGTCTATTTTCTTTCTAAAAGGTTTATAGAGTAAGAAATGGGGTATAGAGCTCTTATTATCTATTCTTAAGGATCTAATAACATACGTTGTTATTAAGTAAAGAGGGAAAGAGTGTCTAGGTAAAAAGTTTTTTTCTAAAAACGCACGGTTTATAAAATCTTGTCAAAAGGGAAGCTTAACTTGCAACTGACTGTAGCATTTTCTCGCAATCCACCTACGAGATGCGTGGCTGGACATTGCAAGAACGCCTCCATTCAAAACGCCGTCTCTATTTCACAAACGAACAGTTGTATTTCCATTGTCAGACATCGCTCTGGAGCGAAGACAAATCTGAATATTTCCACCAAGATGCTGATCTTTTTGGCCACTACCCTTCTTCCAAATGGCATTCAGATTCTCGCTACAAAAACCGGCTAGGAAAGGAGAAGGCTTACGAAGATTTGACATCACAATATACCCAAACACGATTGTCGTTTCAATCAGACCGTTTGACTGCTTTCTCTGGAATTACCAACGCACTTGTCGATGAATGGGGCTGGGAATTTCTTCATAGCCTCCCTTTGCAAGCATCCCATCTTGCACTGATGAGGGATTTTTCCAAACTTCCTCTGGAGCGAATTTATGCTCCAAAGACAAATTCAAATACCCCACGTTGGTCTTGGGTAGCTTGGACAGCAGGGGCACCAGGGGGTGTAGGAATTCGTGACTGGTTACGAGCAGAGTACTTTTACACTACTCTCTTGATTATTCAACTAGGACTAGGAAAAAAATTTCAATTATCCTACGAGACTAGAACAATGAAATTTATATCATCTTCATTATTCTAGAAGAGTTAGGAGAATTAAGAAGGGGAAGGTACCTTAGACTACAGTCGCGAATTCCTAAAACCCCTGGTGGGGGTGCACTACTAAGTTGTCCAGACACACAGTCCGGGGTTCAGTTGCCACTCAACGCGGCCCACCTCAGTGTTTGGGAGATACGTGGATATCACCGCGAACCCGAATTCCGGATCGTTATCGGATTTGCTTTCCTTCAGCGGTGAGTATATCCCAACCAGCAGCTTTCTTTTCTGCCATACAGCCATCGGTAAAGGCTATGATATAAAGGGCCGTAGTGAGAGACGTGTTTTTCGAATACTCGATTCCAGATTTCGTTCATGCGGGGTGTTGTTTCGTGCCCGTATAGGTACCGATCTACTGTTCAACAACTCTCGGGTCCAAAAGGGTAACTCTTGGTTGGTGTTGCTGGGTACCGCGCCCAGACCGTTGGCATACGTACTGGAAGAGACCGTGTCTAGGGTTTCGATTGATCATGATGATCATGAAGATGTTTATATCTCATATCAAGATTATTATCTCAAGACTGCTGCTGGTTCGGGAGCCTGGAATGTCATGTTGATCGAATGCAGGAAGGATGGGAAGTTTGCTGTGCGAGTGACTTTTGGATAGAGTCAGGAGAATGCGTGGAAGATGGCCGACGCAAGAGTTGGAGAGATTCTTCTCGGTTGAGGGATGGGAAGTTGGAGTAACTTTACCGCGTTGGAGATGGAAGAACAGTCGTGGGTTGCGCACCTTTGGGTTTTTCATGTTGTGAGAATATCGGGCGATGCTTAGAAAGAAGTGTTCGTTGGCGCCATTGAGGGCCCCAAGTTGCGGCCTCTCAATGTGCTGATTTGGAAAGCACGATTTGCCACAACCATTCCAGCGAAGGAATCGTTTTATCTTAAGTGATCGATGTAATTGACTTCAACAACGAATATCACGGAGCGCCTTGTTTGTCGTTTCCACCAATCATCTGGAAGGAATTGATAAGCGAGAGGATCGACGTGTTTCGGAGATCCCCTCATCGCGGCCCCGGAAGTGAAAGGAAGCAAAATTCCCCAGGCGCCCGGAATCTTCTATATCACCAACTCCAGACCAACAGTATGAGAATGAGCGTACACCTTTTGTTATCTTCCTCTTGCGGCGAGTGGCGACCTGCGCGACGTTCTCCTCGCGGTTGAGTTCAAGGAATCTGAGGAGTCTGAGGAATGCAATGAAAGTTGTCAAGCGGCCGCTCAAGATTCCCTCATTTTTACAGACAGTTCATGGTGCACTGGTGACAAAGTTTTGTCATTGTCTCGGCATAGAGAGAGAAATTGTTTTTGTTTTGGGGGGTCATACGTACAAGGGGGAAGCGTGCGACTCCTTGCGTTCGTTTCAAGTCGACAGCGCAATCTTCAAGGCGATATTAAAAAAATGCCAATTCCCCTGATATAAAGTGCTCAAGTTAAGCGACTTGGCGGAGCACCTGCACGAGCTTGAGGGGGATTTGACATTATATAATCTGGAGTGCTCTTTCCTTTCTTTCCTTCATGAATACCTTCGTATTTTTACCATTTCTAACGACCGCGAGTTCGGTGTTTGTCTTTCTTTTCGACCCTAGAGGTTGATGTTCATTCTTTTCATAAGACACTCCTTTTTATCTGCTAGAAGCACGTCCATTCTTCAGGCATAGACACTCTTTTTTCGATATACAATATCCATATCATACACTTCTACGAAGAAACCTCCCTTGCTCCCAGCCATGTATAGCAATATGCTTGGGCTCGCGGCCCTCCTCGCAGGGACCGCTGCTTCCGCGGGTATTACTACCTCGTTATTCAATGACCCAAAAACTGGCATTGACTTCCAGGCGTACACGGCTCCCGATACCGACTACCGTTTTGGTATTGTCATTCCCGAAACACCAGGAGCCGACTTTATTGGTCAGATGGTCATACCAATCACAACAGCAGGTGGATGGGGGGCTGTCTCCTTGAACGGAGGCATGTTGAACCATCTCCTTCTCCTCGCTTGGGCAAATGGCGAAGAAATCGTCACTTCTTTCCGAATAGCCACCTCATATGCCAACCCAGACGTTTACACTGCTACCACCGTGGCAGCGGTACCAATCGCGAACGGTACTTTTGTTAACAGCACACATATCTCTTATACCTTCTTGTGCCAGGGATGTATTACCGGATCAACTGCAAGCTTCAACTCCTCAGCTCCAACTCCAATCTTCGGATATGCAGTCGCTGCTGATAACCCAACGATCGTGTCGGATCCTACAAGTGCCCTTACATACCACGGCGCTGGTTTCGGTCAATATGCGGTTGACTTAACGAATGCCAAATCAGCAAACTATGATACCTGGGCTTCGTGGGCTTCTGCCACTAAAACTACACCAATTACCACTCCTGTCGGCTCTGGAAACAGCACTAACAGCACCACACCAATTTATGGCAACAGCACAACCTCAATCCCAACCACTTTAAACTCCACCTACGATTTTATCGTGGTAGGTGGTGGACCAGCCGGAATTGTCGCCGCGGAACGTCTCGCAGAATCCGGTGTGAGCGTTCTTCTCCTCGAGCGAGGACCAGCCAACACTGTCGCCCTCGGATCTACCTTGCAACTCCCATGGAACGAGACCCTCACACCCTATGACATTCCAGCTCTCGGAAGTAGTTTGACCACTCTTTCGGGCACCAAATTTTGCAGTGATACCGCCTCGACAGCCGGATGTCTTTTGGGAGGTTCAAGTTCCATCAATGGATTGAACTTCATCCACCCACCTGAGCATGATTTCGAAAGATGGCCAACAGGATGGCAATGGAGTGATGTTTCAGAGGCAGCAGACCGTCTTTACTCACGGAACCCAGGAACAACCCTCCCTTCTGCCGATAAAAAGTACTACGACGACAGCGCTTTCACTACTCTTTCATCTTTACTAGCTGGTAAAAAATGGACCCAGGTCGATTCCATCGAGTCACCAAATGAGAAGCATAACGTGTACTCTAGACCAGCCTGGTCCATCACAGGCAATCTCCGTGCCGGACCAGCTCGAACATACATGCCATTCGCCAAAGCACTACCAAACTTCACTCTCAAGCTCGAGACAAAGGTGACCCAACTCGTCCGAACCGGAGGAAAGATCACTGGTGTCTTGACTCTCGCAGCTGATGGCGGCTCTCAACTCATCAACCTCAAAGACAACGGGAAGGTCGTGCTTGCCGCCGGTGCCATGTCCACACCTCGAATCCTCTGGAACTCAGGTATCGGTCTCAAAGACGCATTGACAATCGTCAAAACCGGAACTTCAGGTGTCACTCTCCCAGATGAGGCAGATTGGATCAGTCTTCCGGTGGGTCACAACCTTCGAGACCATGCTCAAGTCCAAATCCAATTCAACAGTGCCACAAACTTCACTGCCTATGCTTTTAATGCCATCGCAACCGACCCCGTTGATTCGGATCTTGAGCTCTTCCAAAAGGGTAGCGGACCCCTCAGTCAGGCTGCTCAACGCATGCATCTCTGGACTTCAGTCAACGGAACGGATGGCAGGACTCGATATCTCCAAGGAACAGCTAGTGCAATGGCAACTGGTGTAGTCACCGTTAGAGCTTTCCTCACGCACGGTACCACCACTCTTGGAGAACTCGGAATCTCTGCATCAGGAAATACCATTCTCAACACCAAACCATGGCTCGTTGATGCAGCAGACAACAAAGCTATGTCTGACTTCATTCAATTTTGGTTGGATGCCACATCCAACTCCACCTTAAGCTATATCACGCCTGGTTCTACGCCCGCTAGCATCATCGCCAACAAGATGATCAGTGGTGATCACTGGGTTGGAAGTGCCAAGATGGGTACAGACGATGGACGTGTTTCCAATGGAACCAGTGTTGTCGATTTGGACACCAAGGTTTATGGAACTGACAACTTGTTCGTTGTCGATGCTTCCATCCATCCTGATTTACCAACTGGTAACACCCAGGCTATTATTATGATCACTGCTGAGCATGCTGCTAAGAAGATTGCTGCTTATGGGGTTACGAGCAATGCCGATGATGGCGATGATTGTTAGAGAGATTATTTGGGAGTTTCTGTTAGAGAAAAGCAAGTTGGCTCGGGATTTAGAACGGGCTTGATACGTTATATTTTCACTGTATATATTTTTCTATCTTCTTTTGTATATTTTATTGCTTATTAGACAAGAATCGTAACATAAGAGTTGCCAAACTACTTGACTGTACCGAAGTGCCAGATTATCAATAGTAACATTCTCAAACCTTCTCATTGATTTCCGCTGATGCACTTCTTTGAGGATGAAAGGAAACACTCGCTTAATTTCTCCTCACTTGACCTTCAGATACATCTGCGCTGATATCCGTTATCCTCGCTACTAAGTACAACCTAGTTATCCAAGAAAAGCATGTTCTATTAATTGGATCTATATATCTTTTTAAGCCCTTACATTGCCATTCCGGATCCCAAGAAATAAGACTGAAATAGCTAGATTCATTCGTATGAACCGTTAGTAGTTCTTATTCATGATATGTAGACCGAAAGTTTCCTACAAATAGAAGGCCAAGAAAGTTAGTTGAGAGTCTTATGTTTCTTCCCATAATTGCCTTGTATCAAATTCCCAGTTTATAATTTTGCTTCAATTTCTGTTGGCAGCACTGTTGTGATGCATGAGAAACCACCTTATGCTGCAAATTCCCGGTAACAAAAAAGAAATTGAAATTTCTTGGTTCGATCCTTTCGAAATCTTGAGCCATTTCTCGAGATTCTTGAAACTGAGTGTTGAAGCCCTCAAAGTCCAACCGTGGGTTCCGGAAAAGATTTTACCCACTCTCCACTCCCCAATGTTGGCACTAGTAAAACTATTACCCCGCTACCCCTCCAAACATCCAAGTCACACACAATTCAGATACAACAATTCTCATTGGCAGTGTCAACCCCGGAAAACAGTAAGCTGCCAATTTTTGCTCTTGGTTTTGTAGCATAAGTGTATCTCAAAATCTTTGCCATTACTAGCAGCCGGTTCTGAGCTTTTCCAGACTTCGGAAGTGAATTTGACCTTAACTACCCGAGCAGCTCCGGACTTTCAATTATTTTCCAATTGAAACTCTTCAACTAGTCCAGACATCGCATACAGAACTTCTTTCGAATGTCAATATCACCAAAACCACCAATACACATCTCCACCAGAAATTCCTCTAAAATGGGTTCCACAGAAGTTCCTCCAGACACATCCAACCTCGACGGCTTAGTCTGGTTCTTCGGCTACCCAATCAAACACTCCTTCTCCCCTCTCCTCCACCAAACAGTCTACGACAACATCAACCTAAAATGGTCCCAAATCCCCTTTGAATCCCTCGACACTACCAAATTCCTCGAAATAATCCATGACCCAAAGTGCCACGGCTCCACCGTAACAATGCCCCATAAAGTCAGCATCATTCCCCACCTAGACGAACTCACAGACGAATGTCGAGACGTGGGAGCTTGCAACACGATATTCTTCAAAGAAGGAAAGGATGGGAAGAGATTACTCGTTGGGACGAACACGGATATTATTGGTGTTCGGGAGGCTTTCTTTCAGAATCTGCCGGAGGGTGCGACTTCTGAAATTTATCGTGGGAGACCGGGTTTGGTAGTTGGTGGTGGAGGTGCTTGTCGATCTGCTGTTTATGCGTTACATAAATTTGTGGGATGCAGTCAGATTTATATCGTCAATCGAGATGTTGCGGAGGTAGAGGCTGTACTTTCAAGTTGTAAAGCTGCTGGGTTTGGGGATAACCTTATTCATGTCAAGACTGTTGCTGAGGCGGAAGCACTTGCTTCCCCGGGAACAATTGTGTCTTGTATACCAAATTTCCCACCAAAGACACCGGCGGAAATTGAGGCTAGGGAGGTGATTGTTACGTTCTTGGAGAAGAAGGAGAAGGGGGCCATTTTGGAGATGTGCTATCATCCTACGCCTTATACGGAGATTGGAAATATCAGTGAGAAGTTGGGCTGGCAAGTTATTTTGGGCACGGAGGCTATGATTTATCAAGGCTTGGAACAGGATAGATATTGGACTGGAAAAGGGGTAGCAGAATTGCCTAGCAAGGAGGTTCATGTTGCAATTGCGGAGGCATTGAAGGAGCATCATTCCAGAGATTGATGCCCGAATATATATAGAGTTGAAAGATGCAAAGTATATTGAATCGAAGTAATTCTGAAATAGAACCCTTTTCGATATTGTGGTATAGGCAAAAACCAGAGCATAATATTGTATGTATTTCGTCGAACCAAAATTCTACGAGCTGCCTCCTCACTTCTCCTTCGTCTTCATATGGTCCAAGCAAAACTCAACAGCAGCCTTATATCCAAACACACCCAGCCCGCAAATTACAGCCTCCGCTTTATCGCTAAAGTAGCTCTTACTCCTCCACTCCTCCCTCTTATGCACATTGCTCACATGTATCTCCACAAACGGAATATCCACGCCCAACAAAGCGTCCCTCAACGCCACGCTCTGATGTGTAAATGCCGCCGGGTTGATGACAATAGCGTCCACGCCCTCTTCTCTAGCCTTGTGTATGCGGTCGATGAGGATGCCTTCGTGATTTGTTTGAAAGAATAAGAGGGAGGCTCCAGAGGAGGAGGCTTGTGCCACGGCTGCTTGCTCGACGTCGGAAAGGGTTGTTGAACCATAGATGTGTGGTTCGCGTGTGCCGAGGAGATTGAGGTTTGGTCCGTTGAGGAGGAGGATCTTTTTGGCTCCCATTTTGGTTGATGATGCTTCGTAGAGTGAGTACTGATTGTTTGAGTTTGTATTGTGGTAGCTTGGAAAGTTTGTTATGGTGGAGGACGATGGATTGGTGATTGTTGATCTGCTAGAAGGTCAATTGTTACCATGGTCACAATGACTCCGGTAACGCTGTTATAGCGGATCTTCATCCTGCCATTGCATGTGGTTTGGTGTTGGGTGGAGTGGAGGTTGATGAATTTCAAAGAGGCGGGGTGAAGTCTGGGGCCCCAGCGGGAGAATCTTTTCGCGCCCCCTACGGCGACGGAAAAAACGTCCGAGTTTCCTCCCTCGAAAAAGGAGATTGAATTAGAAATAAAAAAAGATATAACTTCGTTCCATGATCATTTAGCCATAAGAGATTCTTTTTTGGTTTTAATATTTTTCTGAGCTCTTCTAGATAAATTTATGTAGTAATGATTGGGTTCTGAATCGACATATCAACAATCATCAGCAAACGTCAACGTTATACGTGCACCAGTATAACAACACCATCACAAATGTGGTACTCTGGTACTCTATCATTCCAAGTGGCCAAACCTTTCCGGCTCCCGTTGCTTAAGTGAGCTCAGAATTATTTGGTGTAACTCGAACTCCAGAGTATCCAATAAGCGATCAAGCATGAAGTTGAGTAGGCTAACAGTTATCGCAAAAGCTACCATTTTTCGTGTAAGTCATTGTTTGTCGAGTAAGCCATCAATTATCAAGTTGGGGGCCAAAAGGAGAGCTGCGAGTAAGCTACCATTTTTCGAGTGAGCCATCATTTTTCAAGTAACCCAAACACCACCTTTGGGGACTGAAAAGAGAGTTGAGATTTCTGGCTGCTTCTGAACCGTCCCCTGACTTTTTGCTGTTTGTAGGTAGTCTACGCATAGCTGAGATTGTTATTTTGGGTCTATTCGTAGGTCACCTAACAATAGCTGTAAAAGATAGTATCTATTCCCGGTTTAGCTAGCAATGGCTCGAAGAGTTTTTTGGAGCTAAAAAGAAACTTCATCATAAGGATTGAACTATATTCTAATATTCCCGGAAACTTTTGTACCACAAGAGACAGTCTCGTGTCCATGTAACCAGTATTTTTCTTTCTTTCCGAGACACCAAGCGATTGAGTATCATTTCGTCTTCTCTATTCTCTTTCTTGCGAGATTCTCATTCAGGGCGAGACTCTTCACGCATCTTCGGCATTTACTTTCGTTTTTCAAACATGTCTTTATTACCACCCCTATAAAACCATGCTAAAACTCCCCAGGCGAAATCTTGACCCAGGTACTGAGTCATCGAAAACAAAGGGCAATCTTCAAAAATGGCACAAATTCAACAACCACCGGGTGCTTTTGGGTTCCAGTTCACGCCAACCCAGCGTCCTCCGCCGACTCCCCCGACATTTTATTACACCTCTGAGATCATGAAGAGGATACTCCGAGTTTTCCACAAGAGTGGTTGGGTTAAAAAGCCAAAACAAAGGAGAGATACTTTATTTGCCAAACTGCGGCAGCTTGACCTTGAACTCAGGGCCCCGCCGGCTGTCCCAAACGTTGCTGTAAGCACCCTCAAGAGAAAAGGAATATCCGCTGTCACCCACATCCTACAAAGAATGGGAAACGAAGCCAATATCTCACGTACAGTCATCGAAAGGTTCCCTACCATCCCAATCGGAATTGATCAACCCCGTGGCGGTGGTAGTTTCGCTGGGAGTGGAAGCGAAGACTCTGAAGCGACACAAGAATGTCAAGTATGTGGGGAAGATTTTCCCGGCGACTCGTTTCCTCTTGATTCCACAGCAGGCTGTAACCATTTTGACGGTCTTGTATGCACAGGATGCCTCCATACTCTGGTCCTGGCTCAAATGCCTCTTGATCAAGCTCAGTGGAGCCGCCAAGTTACCTGCCCCGGAAGTGAAAATTGTAATGCAATTTTGCCCGCTGCTAGGGTAAACTACTACATTGGAAACAATGCTACTCTGGTTGAACAGTTTGATCACTCTCTCCCCATCCATCAATGAAACATCTCTAACAAGTCTCAATTTAGTTGGGAGCGTTTCGTCATTTCAGACTACTTGAAAGACCAGCGAAATTTCTGCTGGTGTCGCAATCCTGGAGGTAACCCAAACCATTGCCATTCTGGTCAATTCCATCCCAAGGGACACTCAAGACGAAGAAATCCCCAAAGAGACAGTAACGAAATGATATGTATTGTATGCGGCCAAAGCACTTGCTTCCAACATGATTGTCCTTGGCGACAACAACATTGTGACTGCTGATGTGGCCTGTTGACTACCTTTGGCAGTTACTTTCCACCAACTACACCAATACCGCGAGATATAACCTCGGGGTTTTAGAGCTACCTCTGATCCTTCGCTAGCTAATACCCAACTCTTTGAACTAAAAGCTCATTCCCGTGAAAGAAACCCAAATTGTTGTTCTCGTTTCTGTATCTCAAACTCCACAGAGTGAGATTTTCCCATTAGCTAAAAATAATTGGTGACACTAGCCTAAAACAGTAAAGTCCTTGTACCAACAAGAGATCACAACCAGGGGGAAAACGGAAGATATCGACTGAACTAACTACCGAGCGAAGCAAAGGCAGCAACCTCAGGTAGTACAAGCTAGGAATTGAACCTAACGAGGGTAGAAGAGTATATCTGTTTTAACGAAAACTGCAATCCGTTATTTACTCGATCCCCTGCAAGGATCAGTTTTAGATTGTAGGTGAAACATTGACCTGGTGGTCCACAAAAATTAAGCGAGAGGGGGAATTCACACCACAATTTGCTCTAGACTATAGGCTCAAGTCGCGTTGACGGTCCAGGCCCGGCACCAGATTCGAAGAATAATAAGAGTTATAAAGAATCTAAGACTATCAAAACGAATCTATCACGGAAGTGCTCACGAAAATATGGAATCCGCTCGGTCAGACTTGATACGGGCATCCACTAATCATTACAACGATAAGAGTAATGATAACTACCTAGTGATTTTAAGTCACAGTAACAATCAACAAAGGAACTTGGCAATTGGGTTCGATTTGACGGTAGAAAAGAGATTAAAAAGAGCAAACAACCAGGATCGCAAGAAATGGAGTGAAATATTGTTCCAAGGGTATTTCGGTCAGATGAAAGAACCAATCAAGTACCGCATGAAATGGTTTACAAGGAATTTTGAAGTACAGGACTAACTTTCTATGTTTTCTGGAGGGAGACTTGATTTAAAATAATAATCTTTGGTAAGCGAGGGCAGGCTTCACGTATATTGTTTGAAAAGAAGCAGGCAGTTTTGTCACTTAGAGTCTGTTGTTTGTTACTTGCCATGGAAATATCGAGGAAACCAGAAAAGGAAGTATTACACAAGCATTTGGTTAGGCGAACTCTATTATGAAGACAGTGTCTTGAATTTATAACCCGTCAATATTTAACGCAAAACATATAGCACCCAGCGCACTACCAACGTACAAAGGTATGGGTCTCCTATCCAAACGAACATACTCCAACAAAACGCCCGAAATCTGTTCAGACCCAAAAGTTCGTCTACGAGTACACGCACAGTAGTATTATAGAGCTATGAGATCATCTGCATCCTGGTACTGTGGTGATGTTGTATTCGACGTGAATTGCAACGATTGTTGTTTAAACGTCCATTCCGGAAGGCTAGGGAGGAAGTCCGGATCAGTAGCTAGAGAGGTTGGTTCTTCATCGGAGCCACTGTTGTCTGAAGATGAACCGGTGGTAGAACTGGTGGAGAGCGAATTAATGGACAACTTAGCGAATGGAATTGTGGGTGGTAAAGTTATAGGTGGTGGAATCGATGGTGTAAACAAGATGCTGGGTAATGTGGTAGAAGGCGAGGCGGAAGGGGTCCATGGGAAAACGGGCGATATGGTGGTGTATTTGTAGGTCGAACGAGCAAGTCGTTTATCTCTTCTTTCCTCATTTTCAACTTGGGCTTTTGCATGTTCTATTTCATGGAAAGTGATTAATTCCTCCAATCCGTCAATGTCCATCTTGGGTAGGTCTGGTTCATCTCCACCCATGGAGTAGTAACTGGTTGTTCTGGTATGCACTGTCTTTGAATTAGTTAAATTTCCACGAAAGAAGGGTTTACTTTGCATTGATAACTTACAAGGACCGAGAGTAAAACTTTGAAATAAATATTGCTGGAGCTTGGTACAAGCATTGAGTTTGGCGTTTTTTTTGGATACCCCACTACCTGTGACAGTCAGGTTAATTGGTAATCTGACTGAATAGCAATCGAAAAGAGGTCCCTCGCCGATGTGTTGAAGAAACTTGACGGATACATCGCAAGTCCAGTCTGATGTTTCGGTTGATCGAGTGTAGTTATCTACAACTATTGGATCAATTTTGAATCCTTCTTGTGCAGCAGCATTCAAAAAGCTGATTGGATCCATGTTTGACTTGGCCGAGGAAAGGCCCATTGGCGATGTTGCACGTTTGCAGGGTTTTTGATTGATGATATCCATGTTGCATTCCATTTTCGTGGGTGGGGATCGAAGAATAGGTTCCAAGTATCGGAATATTGATGATGTAGAAAGAATCAAAGAAGTGAGTATTATGTGATGAACTGAAAAGCAAACTCGGAGATGGGGAGAGTGGTGCTTTATGAATTTCGTACATTAAGCTAAGGGGTTGCAACCACTCGCTTATTCCAGCTTAGTTTAATTATGACATTCTAAAACTCGACTAGCTTGCCAACGGGCTCTAGTACCTAAAGTAGCTCAATCGGCGATTACAGGAATTGTTTCTCGATCGGATATCATAATTTGTGGCTAGCAACAAGAAACTATTTAGTGATATTCCAACTCCTAATGCCTCCCTAAATGGGTACTCTTGGGGTCCGAGGTGTATGTAGCATCAGCCATGTGCAATATATACAGTAGACAACACGGGTGGAGGATACAAAAGGAGATTTCGCAGATGTTTTCGATAACGGGACGCGAGTTTACAACGGTCACGGCAGTGAGTGACTCACAGACAGTTGAGCTAAGAAATACCGGCCCCCCACTATTTTGTCTTAGTTGATGCCAAACTAGATTTAGATATATGAGATTTGTACACAAGTACAGGGTTAAAAGGTGCTCGCATATATATTTCGGTACACATTTTATTAACTCTAGACTAAGTCTCTATTAGTTATAGTAGTAATAGTAGTATAAGGAGAAAAGATATACATACACATATTTAAAGGATGTGCGAGCAAAAGTACATACTATAATATATACTAGCCAGACGTTCGTACACATCATAATATACATACATATATTCTATAATACCTCATTATTTTTGGCAGTGCACATATCATAAAAGGACTAATATGTGCGAGCCAAATAGGCTCTAATCAAGCTCACAACGGATGATAGAGTGCTTTCTTACAGTCAAGTTGACCCTTTCCTTTGCGCGAATGATGTAGTCGCTCTCCTGTCGCTCCTTCCAAATTTCCTCAACCTAGAAACTGGACGCGAGACATGAACATCAAAGCACAAGTCAATATTTGGTTGGGGGGTGGCTTCTAGATCGCTCCTTGCCTTCCACCTCCCGTGTCCTTGAGCAAAAAAACTCGACGCATAGTCGGCATCGCCATCTACATTCCTAAGACACGATCTGGGTTTCCAAGCTTTTTCGTCAAGGTCAAGAAGAGACGTCAGAATTCGAGAAGGTCGGACCTTCTTTTGCCTTATCCTTCGACTCGAGGACTAGACTAGGATCGCTCCTTCCTACTGTCATGGACCTTGACCTCGACCTCGACTCAAGTGGGTCGAGCTACCAAGACACAAAATGGTGGGGAGAAAATCCAAAATTATTCATAGAATGAAAGAGTTAAAAGAGTACTTGCGTCCAGTACCTTGGTAAGAGGAACGAGAATTGCTCTGCGAATACCTTATTTCTCAGCTCTTATTCGAGAGCTAATTCTCCTAGGTAGGTCTTTATAAAAGATACGTTGAAATATTCTAGAGAATTTCATACAATCGAAGTGAGAGCAGGTGCTGGCAGAGTAATGCCCCATTATCTTCTCTCGACCTGAATTCCGAAAACCCCTTGGTGGGTATAGTATTTGATTCTCGAACTTGTACAATGAATAGTCCTTTTCTTCAAGGCTGTGAAATCGACGAGCCTTTCGAGGGGTGGGAGAGTCCACGAAGTAGACTAGAGCAACTCACCTTGAACCCACAGGATCTTCCATTCTTCCTGGGGAAATTGGCAGGGAGTAAGGGAAAGTACATCGTTATCCAAATGGGGCAATTGCTACACTTCCGATGTCGTATGCCACCCAAAAATCCCTGAAAACTCTGTAAAGTGACCCCCCTGTTATTTCGCCAGAGACGAAGCACGTTTCCAGGGGTTTTTAAGTAGCATGAAGCATCCCATTGGAATAACGTTTATTTCGCCCGGGACGAAGTATAATAGATTTCTAATCAGGCGAAGAGTTCCTCCTATTTTGAAGCCGGAAAGTGCTGCCGAGAGGGGCAGCGTTAGTGTTGGCAAGCTCAAGTAGGCAATTTTCACCAGGAATCCTATTCGCTGACCGAAGTTGAGAAAATAAATTACCTGGGAATTGGCTGCTACGTCTGTTATAGACTATTATTGTACTCCCCCCCCCAAATTAAATGTTAAACCTGAACCTTCTGTACACCCGCACGATTTTAAGGTTCCTAGCTGTCAGAAATAACATTTAATTAGGGGGGGGGGAAGAGTAAAGAACAGAATAAAGTCCAAAAAAAGGTTAAAATGACAGCTAGCGTAAGGCTTAAATTTAGTTACAGACTGTTCTCACTATTCACTCTAAATAGGACAAATGAGCACTGATTTTAAGCTAACCTAACTCCCTTGAAAAGGTTTATGATAACTGTACTTGAAAGACCTATAACTCTAAACTGGGGTAATATACTTTTACAGTGAATTGTCCCAATAGTCTGCACTAAAGGACTTAAAAAGGTCAAAAAAGCTCTAAAGGTTGATAAAACCTCCTAAAAAGTCGATACTAGGATTATCTGTTCACGGTTGCATTAGTCTGTACCTATGGTATGGCAGGGCGGTTGCCAATGTCACCTCGTATACCTGTACGCCTTGTTGTTGTCATGGAATGCGGGGCGGATGGGGGAAAGCCTATTTTTCTGTGCCCATGGCCTTCCCCTCCACTGTACTGTGTGACTCTTTTTCTTCAGCACCTTGACTCACTCAACCTATTAAAGTCTACCGCAGGACTTTAGTATTCCAGTTGCTATACTGCGAGAATTCACTTATTCTCGTGACCATATACTGAACACCTTCATACAACTGATATCCGAATCAGCACTCTTCCGATTCTCGGAGCGACAGCCCAAAAACAAAATCCGAGTCCGCTGCGACCCCCCGCGCTTCAAGATGCCCATGTATGAAATTCCTTTGCGCCTCGTCACCTCTACTTAATACCATTCTGACTTTTTGTTTCTCAAGGCTTCAGGATCCCTCGAAGAAGTATAAGCGCTTTCCCCCTCTTCAGCTCGCAGATAGACAATGGCCTGGAAAGACCATTGACAAACCGCCACGATGGCTTTCAACCGATTTGCGCGATGGGAACCAGAGTTTGGTAGACCCTATGGTATGCGATACACGAAGGGCAATCGTGAGAAATCATAGGAGCTAATTTGTTCAATTCAGGACGGTGAACAGAAATGGAAGTATTTTCAAATGTTGGTGGAACTTGGTTACAAAGAAATTGAAGTTTCTTTCCCCTCAGCCTCGCAGACGGACTTCGATTTCACGAGACGCCTCGTCGAAACCCCAGGAGCAACCCCCGACGATGTCTGGCTCCAAGTTCTTTCTCCGTGCCGAGAGGAACTCATCAAGCGCACGGTCGAATCCCTCAAAGGTGCCAAGAAGGCCCTCCTACACATATATATTGCCACGAGCGAATGCTTCCAGCGGATAGTGTTTGGCATGACCGAGGACCAGAATGTGGAATTGGCTGTTAGATGTGCAAAATATGCACGATCTATTACGAAAGATGATCCTTCGCAGGCGGGTACCGAATGGGCATTCGAATTTAGCCCAGAGACTTTCTCTGACTCTAGACCGGAATTTGTTATTCGAATATGTGAGGCTGTCAAGGAGGCCTGGGGACCTACAGTCGAGAACCCAATTATCTTCAATCTTCCTGCGACGGTCGAGATGTCTACACCAAATGTTTACGCTGACCAAATCGAATACTTTTGCAAGAATATGACCGAACGAGAGAAAATTTGCGTGTCCCTCCACCCACATAACGATCGAGGGTGCGCGGTCGCAGCAGCGGAATTGGCACAGATGGCAGGAGCCGACAGAGTTGAGGGGTGTCTCTTTGGCAATGGCGAGAGAACTGGAAATGTTGATCTCGTTACCCTTGCTTTGAACCTTTACACACAGGGAATCCACCCAGGTATTGATTTCTCCGATTTGAATCGGGTCATTGATGTGGTAGAAGTCAGCAACAAAATCCCGGTCCACCCTCGAGCACCATATGGCGGCTCCCTCGTGGTGTGCGCTTTCAGCGGTTCTCATCAGGATGCCATCAAGAAGGGCTTCCAGGTACGCAAGAAGGAGGGAGCAACAGACGAGGACAAATGGCAGCTTCCATACCTTCCCCTCGACCCCCAGGATATTGGAAGAACTTACGAAGCCATCATCCGAGTCAACTCTCAAAGTGGAAAGGGTGGAGCTGCTTGGATCATTCTCCGCAACCTCGAGCTCGATTTACCTCGTGGTTTACAAGTCGCATTCAGCAAAATCGTTCAAAGACAGGCAGATACAGTTGGCCGCGAGCTCCTCTCTACCGAAATCCTAGATTTATTTGAAAAGACATACTTCCTCAAAGAAAATCCAAGGTTCACATTAGTCGATTACAGCATTACCACTGATCGATCCGTGTCACCAGCGCCTCCACAACCTGGTAAGACACAAGACACGAAAAACCTCCAGAGGATATTCGAGGGAGTCATCTCCATTGATGGACAAGAACACCCGCTCAAGGGCAATGGTAACGGTCCGATCTCGAGTTTAGCTAACGCCTTGTCGTCGATTGGGATAGAGTTAGATGTCGCGAATTATGTAGAGCACTCTATTGGAGCAGGCCGAGATTCCAAAGCCGTATCATATGTTGAGTGTACCGCTGCTGGTTCGGACCAGAAGGTTTGGGGAGTGGGAGTTCACGAGGATGTGGTGCAGAGTTCTTTAATCGCCCTTTTGAGCGCTGCAGGCAACGTGAGTGAAGAAATTAAAAATCTTACTACTATTTTTACTAACTGCGCAATAGTTTATCACGACCAGACCAACTACCCCATTGTTGCTCCGAGGCAAACACGGTCCTACCTTGAGCCAGGATTTAAATATCAACGGAAGCCCAAGAGGTCTTTCCATCCCGAAGCCCAACGGCGCTCCAGCAAGCGGGCCGGATGCCTCAAGTGCTGTTAGTGTTCTCGAGGCAAGAGCGAATGGGATGTAAGGGGAGTCTTCAAAGTCCGTGATAACTTTACATGGCATTGATTTTTCCCACAGTGCGCATTGCGGGGTGCGGGACGAGCCATAGGGGATGATGGAGGGGTAGGTAGTTTCAGCCTTTTTACTGAGTTGGTTGGCATCGTCATCAACAATTGGGGATTTGAAAAGAAAAAAAAGTAAATACAGGTTGCTTGTAATGAATGAAAACAAAACAAAATGAACTTGCCCAAGGCAGAACAAGTTACTTTCTACTTGAATGCGACGCCTCAGCAGAAAGCCCCTGAATGGCGCTCACTCAGGGGAAAAGGGGAAATGCTGTGAAATTTGCTTGACACGTGACAGAAAGAAGTGGGGCAATATTTTAGAAAAGCCACCGTGAATTGGCGCTAGGAGGGAATGCTTTGGAGAGGGAAGGAATCAACAAGTGAAATCTTGAAAAGAAAGCACAGAAAGCACTTCTTCGTCTTCTTCTCTGCATCGCAATCAACGCTCCTTTATCAGATCGCCCTTCTCCCTGGCTCCCCTTGAACACGAGTTTCGGTCACTGCACAATCGTCCTGCAGCTCTGTGTCTGTCTGTCTGCGAACTTAGCAGGTGAACTTAGCTTAGGCCAGCCCAGCACAGCACAGCATAAACAACAGCGGCCTGTCCTGTCAGAAATTCGCTTCTGAAAGAAGAGTCGTCCCTCAACCCTCAAGACTTCACCCACAACACCACCTGCACCACCCACCAGCGTCTATCAAAGACCACATTTACACCGCAGATTGACAGCTCTTGCCATCTGCCAGATCACCCACTTGCACATAACTACACGCCCTGCACACACAGCGCACCGGCTGTGAATCGCGAACATGGACGTCAACTCGGTGCTCTTGAACACCTTCTCCCCAGGTCAGCAGCTCCCTCGCGCCTCGGCCTATATACCTATGCTATAGCCATGGCTCACCAACCTGGAGGCATACAGCTGCTAACAACCTGCAGATGCGACGATTCGAAATGCTGCTGAACAGCAACTGACGCATGCCGCCGAGTCAAATTTCGTAGGTTGCCCTCCTTGACCGCACATCTGCCTCGCGCAAGCACCACAGCTAACCCTCGCTGCTCTTCTAGGCCGGATACCTCGTCACCCTCGTGCAGGAGCTTGCTAACGAGGAGGCCCAAGGTCCTGTTCGAGCTGCCGCTGGTATTGCCCTCAAGAACGCCTTTACCGCACGCGAATTTGCCAGGCTGCAAGAATTGAATGAAAAATGGATCCAGCTAGACCCGGATACGAAGAAGCGCGTCAAGGAGTTGACTCTTCAGACTTTGGCTTCCAACACATCACAGGCTGGTCAGGCTGCCGCACAAGTCGTTGCCTCGATCGCCGCTATTGAGCTTCCAAGCGATCAATGGCCAGAGTTGATGCCCAGCTTGGTTCGAAATGTTGGCGAGGGAGGCGACCACCTGAAACAATCGTCACTGACGACCATTGGCTTTATCTGCGAGAGTCCTGATGACCATCTGCGAATGAGCCTCATCCAGCACTCCAATGCTATCTTGACCGCTGTTGTCCAGGGTGCGCGAAAGGAGGAGCCAAATCCTGAAGTTCGTCTTGCCGCCATCTACGCCCTCGGGGACTCGCTCGAGTTTGTGGATAGCAACTTTAAGAATGAAGGCGAGCGAAACTATATTATGCAGGTTATCTGCGAGGCTACACAAGCTCCGGATTCTCGGATACAACAGGGGGCTTTTGGGTGCTTGAACAGAATCATGTCCTTGTACTACGAGTTGATGCGCTTTTACATGGAGAAGGCGCTTTTCGGTCTTACCATCATGGGTATGAAGAGCGAAGAGGAAGATGTCGCCAAGCTTGCTGTTGAATTCTGGAGCACGGTTTGCGAAGAGGAAATCGCAATTGAGGATGATAACGCTCAGGTATGTGACGGCCTCTCGTTAGTTACGAACCCTGCTAATCTAATTCCTAGCTTGAGAGACCCGAAGAAATGCGACAGATCTTCCACTTCAGTGCCGTTGCAACCAATGAAGTTGTTCCAGTTTTGTTAACACTTCTTACCAAACAAGATGAGGATGCCGCTGATGACGAGTATAACATTTCTCGTGCTGCATACCAATGTCTGCAACTTTATTCTCAAGCAGTTGGTGGTGCAATCATCCAGCCAGTTCTGTCATTCGTCGAGGCCAACTTGCGCTCCGAGGATTGGCACAACAGAGATGCTGCCGTTTCTGCGTTTGGTGCCATCATGGAAGGACCCGACGACAAGACCATTGAGCCAATTGTCAAGCAAGCTCTTCCAGTCATCATTAGCATGATGGATGACAAGGTCATCCACGTCAAGGACTCGACTGCATATGCTCTTGGCCGTATCACCGAGGCCTGCTCCGAGGCAATTGACCCTGAAGTCCACCTCCCAAAGCTCGTTGCATCTCTCTTTGAGGGTCTCATTAGCAGCCCAAAGATGGCAGGCTCATGCTGTTGGGCTTTGATGAACCTTGCCGAGCGTTTCTCTGGTGACATTGGCTGCCAACAGAACGCTCTCACGCCTCATTTCAATGAGAGCATCTCTCGTCTTCTCCAGGTCACCGAGAGACCTGATGCAGACAACCAACTCCGCACTGCTGCGTATGAAGTTCTCAACACCTTTGTCCAAAATGCCGCAAATGATAGCTTAGGTTCGGTAGCTTCTCTCTCAGAAGTCATCCTCAAGCGTTTGGAGGATACCATCCCACTTCAGAGCCAGGTTGTCAGTGTCGAGGACAAGATTACCCTTGAAGAGATTCAAACCAGCTTGTGCACTGTCCTCCTTGCCATCATCCAACGTCTCGAAATGGAGATCCGCCCACAATCCGACCGAATCATGGGTGTCTTGTTGCAGATGCTTTCTACTGCCGGCCCCAAGTCTAGCGTTCCCGATGCCATCTTTGCAACCGTCAGCGCTTTGGCCAATGCACTCGAGGATGGATTTGCCCCATACATGGAACCATTCTCGCCATTCCTCTACAATGCCCTCAACAACCAAGAGGAGCCTGCTCTATGCTCAATGGCGATTGGTCTCGTTAGTGATATCACTCGTTCGTTAGGTCCTCTATGCCAGCCATACTGTGATGCATTCATGAACTCTTTGTTAAACAACTTGCGGGTATGTTATTTTCCCCAGCCAATTCCCCTCGAAACTAAAAAAACGAACCCCCTTCTCCCGCTCAACAATTCTTCTGACTTTGATTGCTAACCTTCCTCCTAGAGCACGGCTCTTGCCAACCAGTTTAAGCCTGCAATTCTTCAATGCTTTGGAGATATTGCTGGTGCCATCGGTGGCCCCTTTGAGACATATCTTTCCGTTGTTGCCCAAGTTCTCCAACAGGCCGGTGGTGTTCAAGCAACCCCAGAAGGAACCTATGAGATGTTCGACTACGTCATCTCATTGCGCGAAGGTATCATGGATGCTTGGGGTGGAATTATTGGTGCTATGAAGACCGACGGAAAGAGCAAGTAGTTCGATACTCATATTTTATGCACTCACTGACCATGATATAGCTGCTCTCCTCACTCCATATGTGGAGTCTATCTTCACTCTTCTCAACACTGTCTGGCTCGACCAAAATAGAAGTGATGCTCTCATGAGATCTACGATGGGTGTTATTGGGTATGTCTCTTCGTTACACTGGCTCACTTACATTGCTAACATAATTTAGTGATCTTGCCGATGCTTTCCCAAATGGAGAATTTGCTGGGTTCTATAGATCTGACTGGTTGACCACCATGATCAAGGACACCAGATCAAACCGTGATTTCCAAACCCGAACAAACGATACCGCACGATGGGCCCGCGAGCAAGTCAAGCGACAAATTGGTGGCGTCCAAGGAGTTCAACAAACCTGATGATGATTTCTTTGATCATACGCGTCCACGATTATTACTTTTAATATCCTCACTCTAGGGTCGGCGCAATACGTCTACACATAGAGCTAAGGGGGACCTGATTGCTTTCTTCGTTAAATTTTTTCATGGCCGACAATTGAGGGGTCTTGTCCTCGATCGGCGGAGTCTCTGCTTTTACTACTTATAATCACCACAATTGTCTGTTAAATCAAAACCCCCAACATCCAGGAGACCTGGTTCCCGCGAAGTCGACGAGAATCTAAACCACTCACCGGAAGCTGCTCGGCGCAGCAAAACACGACACCTATAGCACCAACAACACCCACCACCTGTATAATAATCCCCGACCCCCTTTTCGCACCGCGCCAATACCCCGTTTATTACATCACGCCCCCCATTTTTCATTTTACGAATAAAGACATCCCAGGAAGACGTGACCTGGGAACGAGAGACGAGTCAAGAGAGGCTCT
Source organism: Hymenoscyphus infarciens (assembly GCA_001414345.1). Taxonomy (NCBI): domain Eukaryota; kingdom Fungi; phylum Ascomycota; class Leotiomycetes; order Helotiales; family Helotiaceae; genus Hymenoscyphus; species Hymenoscyphus infarciens. Next base: position 108,269 of record LLCB01000038.1, read on the forward strand.
AGCCATGTCGCCGGCAAAACTTCATGTAGTTCTCTCCCACCCTTTTGGCTGGAGCAAGAAATTGCTATTGGAAATCAGGGAGGAAAGGGAACCTGTTATGTAACGCACACATTGATCGACCGATTTGGGTCCTTTGTGATGGAACGGTGGACATGCGTTTTTTGAGGAAGGAGAGGCAGCGGATTCAAGCCGCTGAGAACGCAGAGGAAGTGATATGTAAGGATAAGAAAGGGTTTACTTCTGGATATGTGACAAGTGTCATATAGACTTTGGAACTCCCTTTTCTTTTTGTGATCCTAAATCTATGGAGAGTGTATGGGGGTTTCTGGGTGGAGGAAGATGAACGAGAGATGAGATGAATAAAATGCAATCCCCCTAATATCTATGATGGTTATATGAGTGAGTGATTGTGTGAACGATTGAAGAGATTTAACGTACTTGCTGGGATGCCTCGAGTAGCGGTATAGATGCCCGCAAAGAGTAAATTCATAGAGTTCTAGATAGGAAATAATTCCCCATCACTATTCTAAGCCTAGCGTTGGTAATATATTAACAGGCCATCAGTGTCCAGCATAGGGAGGGCTGGACAACCACCAGGGGTGGTCAGAACTCGTGGACCTGTCGCCAGACTTAATTTCCTCAACACTACAACGTGCTATTAGAATCCTAAAGCAATAGTGTCTTTGACTACACTCTACGCTCTAACTTTGTACCCTTGATTTTTTCAGTATTGTTCTTTGTAGCGTTCTTAGCATATAATTTGGTGGGAAATCGCTGGTCCACGAGTTCTGACCACCCCTGGTGAACCTCTAGCAAATCATATCAGATCAAAGTATCTAGGATAATGGAATTGAAAGAGTGCTATATTTGCATCTCCTTGGAGATTGAGATGATCTCATTTAGTAGATCTTAATTCAGACGCTGACCAGGGCCAAAAACGATCTCTTGCCAAGTACGGCTTGCTATGACATAAGCCATTCTTACATCGCAGGGCTGAAAACATCGCCTCTCCTTCCGAGGACTCAAAGGCTATTTGTTGGTCCTTCAACTTCATACATGATATTTATTTGTACCTTTCCTTTTCATTCATGCCTCTGCATCACGCGCCTCTGCATCACGCGCCTTCGTTAAGACGGTTGTTTATCACCTGTTTAGTCCTTCTCAGCTCTGTTTGGGTTCCCCCTGTTTCTGGGGTGGCTTTTGGATATGGCTCGGGCGCGGGTCCATCGCATTGTTTGAATGGTGCCCTGATACCTCTCGTTGAGGCACCGCAGATATGTTTGCTAGGAGGAGATGTGAATCTTCTTGATTTTGGGGGCAGAATTTTGAGTGTAGACATGTATCCTGAGAATGGTGATGAGGGTGGGCCGTGGACTCATCGGCCTGTCTGTATCGAGAGTGATACTGCCGGCTTGGAGGAGGATGAAACTGAGGAGGAAGAAGAATTCTGCATCTTCACGAACACAACTTTTAACCATGGGGAGGGGGTTTCAATATTCACTACCCCTTCTATTGCTCGGGAATTCTCTGAACTTCCTGCGTTCCAAAGCGGGAGTTCTGACTCCCGTACCGATGGAAAGGGAAATCGGGTTTGGTTTACAAAACTTTTGCCTGAAAGAGGTGTTGGTATGCTGGCTAAGAAGAAGTTGGGACTGGGAGAATTGATCCTGGAATCAAGACCGGTTTTGGTTGTTAATCCTGAGAGGAAGATGGGGAGGAGGTTGGGAGAAGAGGTGCTTGGTAGGGCTGTTGATCAGTTAAGGGGTGTGACGAGAGGGCGGTATTTGGGGCTTGCCAGAGGAACTGGGGACGAGAGTGTGCGGGTACAGGATGTTCTGAAGTGAGTTTCTTGATTTATCTTTTGATTTGTGTTTGGAGGAAGGGACGTGATGGGGATTTTTCTATTTTGAGGAATGGGGAATTGAGATTGTGCCTTTTATTTTTGCTGTCGTTGTGGCAGGTCAAGGGGAAGGAAGGGCCTCGAATCTTGTCTCCCCGAAGGTCGAGACGAGGTCGAATTAGGGAAGGAAAAGACGAGGTCTTTTAGGGAAGGAAGAACATCGACACCTGTCCAGACCCACCAACATCAGCCAGAAGGGAAGCCACGACATTGCCATCGACATTGGAGGGATTTGAAAGTCTTGTGTAAAAAACAGTGACGGGAAAGCTTTGAAGAGAAATAAGCTGACGTATTGCTGCAGATCGAATACATTCGAGGTTCAGGTTGGGGGGAAGATGCATCTTGCTATCTTTTTGGAACCGGCGAGGTTGAATCATGATTGCGCTCCGAAGTAAGTTGTTTTTGACATTTCTCTCGTTTCCCCTTTTCAGGGTTGGAGGGGAGTCTGGGAGACGAGGGAAAATGGGAGGGGATATGTGGGTGTTATTACTGACTTTGGCAGTGCGCAATATTATATTGATTCGGAGACTTTGACACACTACGTGCATGCTGTGAGACCTATTTCTGTAGACGAAGAGATTACTATTTCTTGTGAGTTTGTTCCATTCTTGATTTTGTGAGCATAGAGGTGGATTGGACATTTGTATACTTGGTCAGAGAATGACCGTGCTATGGATCGTTGTTTACAACAAGAAACCATGCATCTGAAGGGCAATCTGAGCCGGCACCGGGCTAGGTATGCTCTGGACTGGCCTAGTTTGTTCGTTCCTTGTTCACTCTCATCAGGGTAGCAATGTCTTGGTGAGAGGGAAGGAGTGGCCTCAAGTTTTGTCTCCCAAATTGAGAGGGAAGAAGCCAAGGCACGATCCAACCGGCTTCAACCAAAAGTCCCTAGCCACTTAATTCTCCACCCCTAGAGTCTTCTTTTGCACACTTTCTTACCAGAAACAGACACGAACCCCTTCCAACCAGCCGCTACTAGGCAAGAGCACCTGCGCAAAGCCTTCAACTTCACCTGCACCTGTCATCTCTGCGCCACGCATGAAAAATCCGATAAGACAATCGCCCAAATCAAATCCATCCAAGAAATTCTTGGAAATTGGGATTCTGAAAATCCCAATGCTGGCCAGCAAGCAAAGCGTTTACTCACACTCTACCAAGAGTTGAACTTGTATGCTTTCTTCGACATGGCATTTGGATTTGCATCATTGGCATTCAATTCCATTGGGGAGGAGGAGAAAGCTGGTATGTATGCGGAGAGGGCGAAGAATTATGTGGAGATGCGGTATGGACCTAACGCAGCAGATTTTGCCCTGTGGCAGAGCATTGTTGAGAATCCGAGGGGGCACTGGAGTTGGAATTATAGGGTTGACCGTTGATTGTACTAGAGCTTCTGATAATTAGCGGTCATTGAATTCTCAATCTTGCCTTTTCGCGGATCTGAACAATATCGTTTGAATACACTTAGAAAAATCGAATTAGGACTAATTGGTCTCAACTCAATTATCCTAAACATCGTCGAATAATGTTATTCGATATTTTTCCGAGGTATGCTGAGCCATGGAATAGCCTCTTACTGTGTCGCCATGGCGTTTGATCTGTTTTGATTACACGTTTTCTGTTGCCTTCTTCCTCTTGATTTTGAGATTCAACGTCAGTAACGTTATGGTCTCAGTATATTCGCACAAGAGTTGCCTCGAAGTCTTGGAAATTTAAGCAACAGTAACAAGATATTAGCCGAAGCTTAAGTAAGTTAACCACTTACACCGAAAACTCTCAAAATAGACCAAGTCGCCTCTCCATAACCCCGGATTCTCATTCTCATCATATTAAAATAACCTTCATCGCACGATATTCACATCCCATTATTTACCCCTAATCATTCCGCCCACTTAACCGCAGGTAGCAACATTCATAAATTAGCATCATTCGATTTTCCAACTCAAACCAGTACAATGGATACTTTCCATTGTTGCCAACTAGAAAACATGAAAACTGCTGCCTGGCGTCGATCTACTATGTAATACGAGGTCTAATCTTCCCAAATGATGCGGTACAATCTATTTCGTTTGGGAAGCAATCAAATTCGCGTAACTTTATGAGGAATGGATACAGCCAATTTGTCGCGGCTATTAGCCAGCAACCGAATTAATGTGGCGAGTATGCATGACCCCGGTGTCGCCGTATGTTACTTGGCGTGGTTTGGGTGTCATGAATTTTTTAAAAAAAATCTGGATGTTAATATGTTTGTTGGGGATGGAGAGGTTTATATAAAGTTGGGTTGAAGCCCGCCTGTTGCTTTCTGTTCTTCATCCCTACTATTAACCGTTCATAAGTTACACACATACCATTTCAATCCCAAAAAAGACCCTCCACAAATTTTTGTAGGACAAATGTTCTATACAACTTCCATCGCATCCAAAATGCACCTCACAGCGCTTCCGTCCCTCGCTCTTCTCTTCCTCAACATCTCCCTCACCGAATCCGCCCCCACAGAAGCCGTACAAGGAATCTCAAATGCACCTGCTGAAGCCAACGCCCGCCTAGTCTCTATGGGTTACTCCGGATCAGGCTGTCCCCAAGGGAGTGCCTCGAAAGAATACGACCCTGCAATCAACACAAACCGGTGGTTTTTCCCTGGAATCTCGGCACGCATCGGACCCAATGTATCGCAAGATCAGAAAACAGAGAACTGTGAAGTACAACTTTCGATTGCGACGAATTCTGGTTGGAGATTCACGGTTAGGGGGAAGAATGATGATAGCACGGACATGAAGACGAGGGTCGATTTGGGAGGTGGCGCGACCGGGAGCTATGTTTCTACTTATTATGTTGCAGGAGGTGATTCGGTTTGTCTTCCTCTTCCTCCTTCTTTATTGTGGATCTTAGGTGGACCGGGCTGATAAGTATATAGGCAACTGTGAGATATGACTACACGGGCCCAAGAAGCGGGGACACCACTGTATCCGATCCTGCTCCTGGACCTGCATATCCTCATTCTCCCTGTGGCGGCGGGATATTGGTTGTCAACCATCGTGTGGCTCTTTCGGGTGGCAGTTCGGCGGTTGGATCGATGGAACTTTATGGGGATGCGGGGGGGAGACCGAATGATAATTTTGTTCCTTGGGGTGCGTTGGCATGGGAGAGATGTTAGGCTGGGGATGAGGAGGGTGATCAAGATTGTAAATAGGGGCATCTTTGGGAAGATTTTTGGAGTATGGTGCTGTAAGAGTTTGTCGGTATTGAATCTACGATTCTTGAAGCCATTGCTTGGGACTCCAATTTTGGCCCCCAAATCGTGAGAAATTCTACCACCAATGTACTTCCGAAGCTCTCAATAATTCCCAAGACAAGTGCCACCCGCTCCCCGGAGATAGTCTCAGAATCTGCAAATCTTTGGTTTTTTAGAATTCACCGAACCCGTCTCGGTTATTTGATGGGGTTCAACTACTTCGACTTTGGGTGATTTACCTGTGTAGTATAGAGTGAGTTCGTAATGAGAGTTTTAGTAAATTGATTACCGAATGATTCAACGAAATTGCTTCTTCCGAAGAATTGACGATAAACAGGGTTTCTAGTTAAATTTAGAAGAGGTTCATAGTAAATGCTTGTTCTAGATACTCCAGAGAATAGGATGTTTGAATATACTTCAGACGGTCAGATAAGCGGTTCATTATCTACTCATTGAAATGCCCCAGTATACTCATGCTTCCAGGACCTGGTTACTTGATTTCGTAAAGTTGTCAAATACTTGTCAGTACACATACACTTTTCACCACGGGACATTAATCAGTGGTGTGGCTATGTTTTATATGTTAGTAAGACAGTAACAGAAAGAAATCTCGTTTGAGTTGGGAAGGAGAAACATGCGTTGACATTTACGAAGCGAAGATATTGAACGAATTTTCCAAGAGTTTCACAGGCAAGAACTCGGTGGATGTATTGTATGAATTGAGTTCTCAGCTGAACCTTATCGTTGACCAAGAAGTGTGTCTCGCCTGAGCCCTAAGTCCCCCTTACTTCCACATGTTAATCGATCGATCGAGAACATATCTCTTTCAGCACAACCGACGAAGCAAGGGGAACGAGCGATTCATTGCGTTCGAATTTCATTAACTGACTACGAATTATGGATACCGAATACGATGCCGATCAACTGACCAGGTAAAAAAATAAATCCACAAAGGTCTCAGACAAACCAACCCCGTACCACGAGAAATAGCCCTTTCTCTATCCCGAGAACCTGAACCCCGGATGATCATCTCCCAAATTCTCCGCTTCCCTCTCCCCCAGCCTTAATCTATCATTTCTCTCTCCCCTATCGCGCTTCTTGTTCTCAGCGATAACACCAAAATACATGGCCGTGCAAGCCAACCCACAAACCCAAATCATCCCCAACGCAGTCCCATATCCCGTCTTAAACACCGGCGCTTCAGTTTGAATAAAAATTAAACTCCCAATAACACCAGAGATATTTCCAAGGCCGATTTGCATCGCAGTGCCAAAAGCGCGTTTATAGTGACCGCCGAGATTATTGGTTAACCAGACGATGACGAGGGGTTGAGTAATGTACGTTCCGGTTGCGACGAAGAATGTTGCCATATATTTTATTGGGTTTGTGAGGGCATGAGGTGTGTGCGGGCGACCTTGTGAAAGGAGGAGGATGTAGCCGATGCTGGCGAGGAGGAGGCCTATCATTGTGAAGATATAACGATGCCTGGGAGATGTTAGTGTGAGAAAGAAATGAGAAGAGGAAAGCCGATGGAGTTTACCTTAGGCGGTCTGAGAGCCAGGCTACGGAGAGGGTTACGACGGCGCAGACGGCATAGACGGGAATTGTATGGAGTTGTGCTTGGCCTGGTTTGTAGCCGAAACCGTTGATAATAGTGGGAAGAAAGAAGGAGACCGAAAACCCGGAGGTTGAAATTCCGAGATACATCAGTACACTGCCATTGTCAGTAAACGAATATTAGCAAGTGGGAAGATTGGAAAACCCAGCCCAGATTTTCCAATCTTTCATGATGCGGAAGAAAGTTGGCTTGTCTAGTCGATCCATTTTTGCAAATTCATTTCCCTTGTCTTCATCAAGACGGCGAGCCAACAAGAGCTTTTCTTCTGGAGTCAAGAATTTCGTATCTTCAGGCCAGTCGACAATCAACAAGTTAGCAATGATTGAATATACAATGGTAGCAAGGCCTTCGATGATAAAAATCCTAGGATTCAAGTTAGCAAATTCTTAGGGGGGATTTGGCACTGTACCATCTCCAACCAGAATAACCTCCAAGTCCATCAAGTTTTACCAACGCGAAAGCCAGCAGGCCAGAGAAGGCTCCTGCAACAAACCCAGAGCAGAAAAACAAGTTAAACCTCTTTTGCAACTCCATTCGTTGGTAATAGAAGCTCATCAGATACACACAACCTTCCAAAAGTCAATCTCGAGATGAAGGCAGGAGAAAAAGAGGGTAATACCTGGGAAGGTACCAGCTTCGAAGATCCCAAGGAAGAATCGACAGACAACCAAACCAGCATAATTTGTTACAAATCCTTGGCACATTGCGGCAACACCTGAGAATATATTAGCAAAGCCTTGGGCGGCGGAAAATATTCATGAAGATGGCATACCCCAACAGAAGGCAAGACCAGATAACCAAGTACTGGGTCTGACCTTCTTTAGTGCGATGTTTGAGGGAACCTTGAAGGAATTAGCTGGAACAATTCGTGAAAGACTGCTACACTCACCTCAAGCAAGACATATGGGATGAAGAAAATGAGCAAAGCGACATTGTATTGCGAGCCAGTAAGTTTCAACTCCTTCTGGAGGCCTTGGATCTTTGCGTTTCCGATATTGATGCGATCGAGGAAAGAGAGCATGTACAAGAAGAATAGAACCGGTGCGACTCGCAAATCAAGTTTTGATATGAGTTGTTTCTCAGCGACGGAGGGTCCTGCATTGACATTATCGTCTTTGAAAACGATGGGTTCCTCTTCAACAGAGTTGGTGGGTATCTTCTCGATCTCCATGTCGGTAGAGGTCATTTCGATACCGGTTGGCGCCATGATTCTTGCTTTCTTGTCGTGACAGAGATGCTCAGCTTCACAACGTGGGAAGTGGATAAAGATAGAAATGGAGCGATTATGTAGAGAAGTTTGGAGAAGACATAGGGCTGTATTAGCTTCAATTCATACGCGGGTCGCCAGATACGTGAGGAAGAGCGGCTTGCCATTAGCGTATGTGGTTGGCCGGCAACCAGTGAAACCCATCGTTGGAAAATCAATAGTTTTTTGAGCAAAAAGATCTGCCACCATATTTCCTAACGGCCTTCTAGGGGGAAAGCCGATGGTAATTTCCTGAAGGAGGAGTATCAAGGAAGTTGAGGAAGTCTCCACGTTCACTACCGAACCTATCGGAAACTTTTTGACCTCAAAACTCGTCAAGAAAAGAAAGGAGAGAATCCCCGTCCAATATCTCTGGTGGCTTTGTCCAGATGACTAGGATATTTCGAAAGTACAAAATGAGAGAATTTGATAGGTGGATACTAGAACAAAATCGCGACCTTGCATTAGTCAAGCCAATTCAGGATACACAAATCAGCCGCGTCCCGAAAATGTTACTGATAGACGCTGTAGAAAAAGCCACAAAACTGATTGGCGTTATTTGTGTCACATAAATGACAGCCCTGCAACGGTTGTTGAAAGTGCAAGACATCCTTTGCAGACCTCCGGCTCTCCTTACTGTGGGAATATTGGAATAGCGAAGATCTTGTGATCCTTGGTCATGCCACAGACCTCCTTACAGAGTGCGGTCAAGCAAACATTGCAGGTATGCGCCTGCACGGAAAGACACTCCATGAAGAAAATGTACTCGGGTTGCGATTGGTGCTTGATATTGATCGAAGAGAAAAATATCCCAAGTGAAGAGCCGATCGGGTATATCACAGAGACAATTCACCTTGTCTGCACCTTGGTAAAGATATCGGTTATAGATACTTAGAAGCCCCTCTTCCAATTTCCAAGAGCACAAGAAACTTTCAAGTCGCAAAAATGACAGTGTCACCATATGAAAGCAATGCTCGCCAGGTGCAAGTTCCGGCAATTGTGTTCTTGGTTTTGTGCCCTTTGATCGTTGCTCTTCGGATATGGGGTCGAACTCGTGGTGCAGTGAATAGCATGGGGATTGACGACTGGACGATTCTGGGATCCTTAACCTTTGCCATATTGGTTTCCGTTCTTATGCTGGCTTGTAAGCCCTCTTGTATGCACAGGAAGTGCTTGTCTAACAATGGTTAGCATGCGATTATGGATTTGGAAAGCACCTAACGACTCTTACCCCCCAGAATAAGAAGATGGCACTCAAGGTACTGTCCGACGTCGAGCCTGGTGCTCCAGGCAAGCTAACCCCCTCGAGCTGTTCTACGTAGCACAAGCATTCTACAAACTCAATATCAACCTCACCAAAGCGTCTATCTTGTTACTGTACCTCCGAATTTTTGTTCAGAAACCCTTTCGTATTCTCTGTTGGATACTCTTCGGAATCGTATCTAGCTATGGTATTGCTTCGACCGCAGCTGCGGTCTGGCAGTGTAATCGTATGTTAATTGAACAATTTGGAGCCCAGTATTGCGAGGACTAACAACGTTAGCAATTCCGCGAGCATGGGACAAATCAGTACAAGGGACGTGTATCAATATCACAAAGAATTGGTTTGCCAATGCAGGATTCTCCATCGCGACCGATATTCTCATACTCACGCTGCCAATGCCCGTGATATATACTCTGAGGTTGGCAACACCGCACAGAGTAGCTCTGGCTCTTGTCTTTGCGCTGGGGGGATTGTAAGTCGTGCCAAACACCACGGGTACCGCAAACTAATTTATATCAGCGTTGTGATTACGAGCGTATTGCGAATGACAACCCTCAGATTCTCTACCACTAGTCCAGATATTACATGCACGTCCTCATCTCTCTCTAAGAACAAGTCCTCCAAACTCCATGAAATACACGCTGACTGATACCATCAGACAATATCGCATCTTCAATGTGGACGATAATCGAATCGAACATCGGCATCATTTGCGCTTGTCTCCCAATGTGTCGAGCTCCATTCAGAGTATTACTGTCACCACTCTTCCCGATGAAAGATAGGACGCATATTCCCGGCGAAGGAATATCCTCCTCTGGGCATACAGGAAAGAAGGAATGGGTCGCCACATCCACAGCCGCGACTGATGTTGAGCTAGCCAAGATGACACCTGAACGGAGTGGGAGCGAGGACCACATTCTGCATAAGGATTGAAGGGGAAGAGATTTAGAGCAGACTTCGTTGAACAATGTACTTGTAGAGGCTGGCCTCTCACTTGAAGGTGGATGTAATAACTGCGGAAGACCATAATTCAACGATGTAGCTGTATTAATCTAATAATTCCAAATTCAGGAAACTCAAAGAACAAAAGCAAACAAAAGCAAACAAAAGAAATCGTGAAGTGACAGAGGGACCTTCGGACTCGTTTCTCCGCCCACTTGGGCAGCAGAGGGGAATGCGTTCGCAGATATCGGAGGAAGATGGTGTTGGGTTGGAGGAGAACACAGCGCTTGGGGTTGAGGTTGATGTCAGCCCCCGGCAAGCTTTCCTTTAGTGTGCCTGAGAGCAGACTGACCGTAACAACAAAAGCACCACATTGTCCTACCACTTCGACGACACTTCGTTTCGGCAGAAACAATGCGATCCATTGCGCCGCAAACGTGGAACTCGAAAGCGCGATAAAAAAAGGCAGTAGATTGAGACGCGTTTCCTCCCCTTATTATGGCACAGGATGACTGACGGCTAACCACCATGCTTTGCTTCAGGCTTCCCCATGATATACGAACTCGACAGAAGCAGCCGATAGCTCTTTCAGCTCGCCTCGGGCGATGAACAAGACCGGGGGCTCAGAATACACCAAGAGGCCGTGTATGCGCGGAAGATAATGGATGGAAATGGCACGAAGAATCCGAATCCAACTTCCCCGAGTCAAATGGACCACACCATTGCCCTCACGAGTTCGAAGGAACGAATTCGATAACGGAAGAGGACCCCTAACAATGTTGGTGGAAGTCACAAACACCAGACGTGGACATGGTGGCTTCGCGCATGCTCAAGGAAAACAACATCGGCAAAGCTGGCATCGGATTTTGTTTGAAGTCCTTCCCAACCACCGAGGGGGATTGAGCAACCTGTGTTATGGATTCGCCGACAAGCCTTCCGAAAACATATACTCCACACATCTGACATGAAAGCCCTGCGGACTTTCCAGAAGTACCCAACATAATAAATCCCCCTTCCACCCTGCAAGGGCGTAGAGGAGTGACTGAGGGATCCTACCAAGTGGTAGCTCACCCCCAGAATACAAATGGCTGCTAAATGGGGAAGAATTAATTACGATCGTCTGAAATTCAATTACCCAGCCGTCTTGCATATTTATGTTGATTCAGCAGCTATGCGACGAACGATAACGGGCGCCCTTGTATATCATCCCATTGGAAATCCTTTCAGGGACGATTTAACTTAAGTCCTCAGTATCCTCCTAACATTTGACTGGTATCCGTTGGATAACCCCACCTTCCCCATCTTATCACGCAAGCGCAAGGATATATATTGAAGAATGAAGAGCACATCCAGATTGCTGGGATTCTTGTGGAATCAGTGGTTGTTGTATGCTTTCAATTCCCAACAGACAATTGATGGCTGGTCGGTTTCAATGGATCGCACTGTTGCCAAACTTATCAATGGCATTTGCTACAAATCAATAGCTTTCCATTCTCAATACATACTCATTTCATCCTATTTCCAATACTTGGCCTCACATTCTTCACCTGCTCGAGGAAGTTTTTTTTACGAGCCAAGCAAGCTTGGCCACAAGACGCCAAGGTAATTTAATTCAGTTCTGGGTATTCTTGATTGTGCTCAACCCCGCATCATTAATACTCTTCCAGAAGGTCACAAGAAATTTGGCATTTAATACATCATATTCGCGAAAAGCCGCCCTATCGCGGGTATCTGCCTCTCATGAGCTTTTTTATACTTAACTATAGCTTCTCAAAAACGTCTACTATTTCGCACGCTCTTCTACTATCAAGATGAAGTTCCTTCAATCAGTTTCCTTGGGCGCAGCATGTCTGTCTGCCTTGGCAATTGCAACACCTTCCGGTCCGGTTCCTTCATACAATGAACCGCGTTCAAGGCCCACATTTGTCACTTCTGAGAATCTGCAGAACGACATCACCGAAAAGGCGTGCGCATACTCAATAAATATACCCAATTAGCTGCTAACGATATCAGGCTGATGAAAAATCTCAAGAACCTAGAGAAAATTGCTCTAGCGAATGGTGGTAATCGGGCATTTGGTTTCCCAGGTTATGCCGCGTCTGTTGATTTCATCGCTAAGCGCCTCGAGAATCTGTCGGAGACATCGACATTCTACCTTCAAGATGTCTCGGGTCTTTTTACCCAGGTCACCTCAATCTCTTTCGTGGTTGATAGCGTGAGCTACTATGTCTTTGGATTGACATACTCGCCATCTACTAGTGCGGAGGGGTTGACTTTGCCGCTTGTTCATGGACCTACTGGTGCTGTGGGTTGCACCGTTGAAGGGTACGCTGGTTTGAATGTCACAGGCAAGATTGTACTTGTTGAACGAGGTACTTGTCCAACCGGAGGGACTCTTGCAGGTCGGATAAGACCAGCCGCTGCAGCTGGCGCCGTAGCAGTTATCATCTATAATAACGTGAATGCCCATGTTACTGGTGGAACTTTGTCAGCTCCCGACCCCGCAACCCTTGTTCCGGGTGGATTCATTGATCGTGTTGATGGGCTTGCGCTTGTTGAGAGACTTTCGGCTGGCGAGGAAATTATAGCATTTTTTTCAACAGACTCAAACCATTGAAACCAAGATCACGACGAATGTCATTGCAGAGACTAATGGCGGAGACCCAAATAATGTTGTTATGGTACGAGAACCTTCCCCAAACACACAAAGCAACTTGCTGACTTATTTAGCTTGGTGCTCATCTGGATAGTGTAAGAATGACCACCTCAAATCTAAAATCTAAAATCTGAGATACTGATCATTCATAGGTTCAAGCTGGTCCTGGGATAAATGACGATGGTAGCGGAACCAGTCTGATCCTGGAACTGTTCACAGCCATCAACTCCTACCAAACCAATGTCAAAGTACGCGCTGCGTGGTGGGCTGCTGAAGAAAATGGCCTGGTTGGATCAAGATACTACACTTCCCAACTCGATTCCGCCAACGTATCCAACCTCCTCGCGTACCTAAACTTTGACATGGTCTCCAAAGGATACTTTGGGGTCTTCGATGGCGACGGATCGGCCCACGGATTAGCAGGACCTGCCGGAAGCGATGTAATCGAAAAACTCTTCGCCGACGACCTAACCAGCAAAGGATTAAACGTCACACCAGCTGTATTCACCGGTGGAAGTGATTACGTTAGTTTCATGGAAGTTCTGAAGAAGCCAATTGGCGGTTTACACACAGGAACCGGGGAAGCACAGGATCCATATTATCATCAAGCGTGTGATATATATGCAAATCCTAATGCCACGGTGATTACTATTAATGCTAAGACTGCGGCTCATGTTTTGGCTAATTTGGCGATTGATGGTGTCGAGCTTCTTTCTAAAGCTGCTGCGGAGTCGAGAAGTGAGAAGGCTGGGGAGATGGAAATTAGAGGGATTGAGTGGACTGTCGCAGAGGAGGGACAGGAAAGACTTAGCGGGTCTTGTGGTCATGATCCTGGGTAAAAAGTAATGTAACATTACGATTTATAATAGTGAATTATGGTTCGATTAAATAATATTACTCAAAGAGTTTAGGACTATCAACTTGATACTCGGTATAAGTCCTTGGTACTGACTGCATTAGAAGAAACTATAAAAGACCTTTCAAAAATACTCCACAGGAGTAATAGATTGTCTCTTTTGATTGTCCTAAAGCTTCTCGGACGCTAATCTTACTTGAATTTGAACATCAGCTATTATATTCACTCAGAAGAAAGCCTGTTTCTCTACATATAAAATGTCTGTAGGTGAACTGACATTAGAGTTATACAGTAAGAATTCACATTTATTCAATTTAATGCACTGAATTCACCCAATTGAAACATTTACTCTTTGGGAAGCCCGGTGTCCAACTTCCTCGTAACATCATCGATCCATCCATCTTCAACCAGCTTCTCCAACACCTCCTTTCGATCTCCGATATCAAGCATTGCATCCAAATCCTCATCGCCATCAAATGGTTTCCAACTATAGACCCCAACCTCCCCCTTGCCCTTCTCCTCGTCTACAAACTCCGTAAAATCCATATTTGCTATCTCAAGGTTCACAGCAATCTCCCCAACGTGTTCAAACGGAACCCTCATAGTCCTCCACTCACTTACCAGACCCCCCGGCCCCGGCTGCCCCTCAATCGGCGAACATGGTTCGCCCGCTAGGCCATAGTCTTCATCCTCGGGATCGCCCTCGGCGGGGTCCCAGAGGTAGCGGGAAGTAAGTAAACAAGTCGAAGTCTCGAGACCCTTTTGATCGATGACGATCCAACGGCTGGGGTCTATGCTTAGGGACTGGAGAGTTTCCTTGTTGGTTTTCATGAACGTTTTTACATCTTCGGCGGAGAAGTTTGCGAAGTCGTTTTGCTCTGGTATTTCGGTAACTGGGGGCACGAGGGTCCTGGTGGGGATTTTTGAGGGGTCGGTTGAGCGGATGAAGATCCAGTGTTGGTCTTCGGCTGTCTCTAGACCTTCGTAATCTCGGAGGAGGACGATGATTTTATTGAAATTCTCAAGTTGTTAGGTTTTTGGTTTAAAAATGGGAATAGGGTGGTATTAACCTTGAGACTACAATACTCCGCTGTGATGAATACCGCGAAACCCATCTTTGCTGAGTTTGTTCCAATTTCGTTCTTGTTGGGCTTGGTTGCTTTTTAATATGTTGCTGTTGAGGGAGAGAGGAGGATTTATATATTTTGGTTGTGTTGTAGGCACCCGGCCACGCTTGACGTGAAACCAACAATTGCGGTTGAGATGATTCGCCCTCGTGTACTCTCTTCCATTGCAGTTGCCTCACCGATATTTCGGAGGATGACAAAGCTGACTGGAGTAGAGACTGCTATTTCTAGGTGTGATTGGTATTTGTTGCCTAGAAATATGCATGCTGAATTTACGTAGGTGGATTTAAAGTGGAGAGGGTGTTGGTTTGATTTCTTGACCGAAAATCACCTACTAATTTCTCTTCATACAAGACTTTGTACTAAATGCATCCCACTCCCACAAAGCCTGCCCCTGAAATACAATAGGTCTATTTTATGTTCTACCAAGTACCTCAACCCTCGCCATCAACTAATCTCCATTTTCCTAAATTTTTCCTCCCTGAACGCCTTCCCATCCATGACACCATGCAAATAACAATCTCCATTAGCCTCCCACTTATCACCTTTCTTTCTCAAAACAAGCGGAATCTTCGCACCTTTGACCAGGACAACATAATCATCAACTTTCACCTCCTTATGCCCTAACCCCACATAGCCATTTTTCGTCCTAAAAATCCTACGATAAGTCCTCAACAAATCATTATCACCCAAAGTCTGTTCATTCTGTCGATACCCAAAAATATTTTTGACAAGTGCCAAAAGAGCCATAGCGAGGAGGAGAAGTACCATCATTGATTTGTATATCCATTCGAAGTAATCAAGACGCAGAACATGAAGGTGGTTGAAAAAACGAATATAGGTTTCAATGTCGCTATTTGCTTTTGATGGCTTGTCCGGGTTGAGACCACCGTTGATGACTTGCGGGTAGACGGCCACCATCTTCTCTCCGTTAACGTAATCTTCTCCGCGTAGTACTTGAGCTAGTTTTTCCCAGTTACTGAGAACGCGTACCTCGTCACAGAAAAGGGGGAAATAAGAGAATAGCGAACGTAATTCCGACTTTTCGTACCCGGAGTAAATCATTCCTACTTCCGAAATTTCATCAATTATTTGACCCTGAATAATTAGAGTATTGTCATCCCCGATTTCTAGCTCGTAAGAATAATATGGGGTTGCTTTAAACATGCATTTTCCAGGCGTATTGAGACCGTTGTATCGGATTGCGCGCGGGGGATCGCTTAGACTCCAATCCGGAACCCATGACGGAAGACTTTCAGCCCCCGATTGATGCGCTTTAGATATGATAGTTGCGCTGAGAATGTCCAAGTTCTTTTCATATTGGATGATTTTCTTTGCCACGATAGTAAATAGTTCCTCAAGAGGCAAGTTATAATCAACACCAAGACCCAACTCGTCTAATTCCCTCTCATCGCACAGCCCCAATAGTGCGTATATCTTATCACTGGGATTTGTTGCCATAGAAGGACGATGACGGGAGAGCAAAACAGAAAGCTTCCTGTCGCTCTCATTCCCCTTTTCTATAGCTTGGCGAGAAGTTTGAAGGGCGACGAAATTCTGGGGCAGTAATTGTCGATACATGTTGAGTGCCCCAATCTGAATAGCAAAATTGAAAGCCTTCTCAAGTTCGTTCCAGGTTGGATTGATCATGGATGAGCCACAGAAAATCCACGCATCTGGTGCCAACGCAACTTCTTGTATGATCCACACGCGTTGGAAATATACTCTTCGCATAAGATAGACGAGAGAAGTGTAGGCGCGGTCATACATTGGGGGCACGCCCGGGACATCGGACCCTCGAAGTTCTTTAGCGTGATTCTCGAGGTGTAGAATTTGTTCATCGGAGGCTTTAGATAGCTGCGAAATAAGGTCAAGAGCAACCCCGCTCTCATCCGCCTCTTCCCCCAACCAAACATGCACACTCTCACAACACCGATAAATCTTCCTCATAATACTCACCTGGTAATTCCGCTCTTTTATGGCCTCCTCGTCATTACCCTGATTAATGCAAATAGCATCCACCCAAATCTTCCTCGGAATATTATTATATCGCAAACGCCTAAGTGCAGAGTGAAGATTTGGTGTAACAGAAAACGCCGCCTGATTGATTTCGATATCGCAGGATGTAGTTTGAGTACCCCAGCAATATGATAGTGCGTCGTAGGATACGTCGCAGTGGGTGTGGATAGGGGTGTGATAGAGGCTGCATATTATTTTTGAGGAATAATTTGTGCTGGGGTGAATGACGAGAATCCGGATCATGTCCATGCCTTCTTTGTAATTTGGTAGTTGCTCGATGATATCTGGATGATGTAGTTGGAAATATTGGTGGGTGGGATAAACCGACGTGATATCCGTCGTAAGTTCTCGTTCTCGGGACTGTGGTAGACAGATACTATTATTTTGACGTTAGGAAAAGTAGAAGTTTAAAAAGTGTTGTAGAATACCAACACAGAGATAGATGGCTTACCGTTTTGAGCGTGGAATCTGGGTGATTAGATGTTCAACCCTTCGTTGTGGATCTTTAATTGAAACAGTTTCTGCTTTGCTTCCATCCAACTGTGTTTGGTGTCGAAAAGCAAAATCCACCATCTCCACCATATTCCCTTGATATTGATTATAGACTCTCTTGTAGAGAGCCCAGTCTGCAACTTTGATAAAGAGCGTGGACAGAGAGCCAACTGCAAAGACTAACTGCTCATACTCCATTCCCAGGAAATGAACTCCCCCAGCATCTCCGAGTGTAAAAATACGAAACATATCAAAAAACCCCCGGAACCAGCCTAAAAAGCTGATAAACACCAGAAATAAAGTGACAAAGACACCTATTATAAGTAGAAGCCCAAATTCCCAAGTCAATAGCTGAATAGTACCCGTTGAAGCAGTTTGGAGATTCATGATAGGTAACGGAACGTGCCGCCATAGACGCAAAAAGTGAAGGCGACGTCGAGAGATATCTTGAAGACTGTAATATGTGGCTACAAGCGTCCACAGGCCCATCGCAAAGTATATTCGAGCTGTGGAGCGCTTGATCCATTCGTAGGGCCATAAAAACTTCCAGAGCCCGACTTGAATAATCGAAGTGTTCGCGGACAAACCGAGAGTTAAAATCCTAGTCTCGCAATACATTAGAGTAGCTGCTGAAGCAAACGCCGTTACCCAGTAAACCATGGTCCGGGAGGGCGATTTGTATCCTTGTAATGCATCGTCGAGTTGGTTTTCGTCCATACCCTTCCGTACACTGACACCTAATCCAGCATACAGCGCGGCAACACACCGACGAAGATAAACAGCCTCCTCGTCAAAATTCGCTCCGGCTGAGCTATTCAGCCTCGTCAGGCGTAGTAGACAGTCCAGCATTGTAAGATATATATAGCCGAGTATAAATACATCGCTAGCTTTAGAGATATGGTTCACGATTTTGGTGAGCCATTGTTTGAGATTAAGAAGCTGTTCGTTGCGATGAGCACAATTCCTGGAACGAAATGGCTTGTTCGTCATTTTCTTCCGCTCCAGTTTGAAACCAAAGCTTTGCGTTGATAGCATTGCCTTCGTTTTGGTGCGGCCGACACATGGAAGATCTCCATCGTCTGACTGCTTGAACTTTCGCTTGGTGGAGATTTCTGGTGGGATCTCGGTTTGGTCTTCTTTCGAAAACTTCAACTCCCCCGCTTTTTCTCTTTCCGACTCTTTTCCTTGCGCTATCTTCAATAATTTCCTTCGTTCTTCTAGTCGTTCCTTCAACATTGAATCGGCTTCTTTCTTGAGTTTTCTCTTCCCGTCCAAATCGAATTGGAACATCATAAACAAATGGTCCAAAACAAAATCATAAACCCGACAAGAAAAGAAGGTTAGGATCGTGAATGCCAGCCAAACCCCAGGTCCATACAGGCGTTGCATGATGACCTTCAAGCTTCCGTGACCAAAAACATGAGCAAGACGTATCCATGTGGGCAGAAGAGATAGCAAGAGTAGGTAGATTGGGCCAAGAATCCATTCGGGTGTGAGGAGGAAAACACATAGTCGAGTCCACGAAGGTCGGGTAATGACACAATATACCAAAGTCCCAAGAATTATACTACCAAACAACGTGAATGTTGATCGTCGTGCACAGAAACATTCTATGGAGCTGGGTATATACCAATTCGCTGCGTCGGCTTTCCTCCATTGTGTTCGTAGGGAGAAAATAAGAAGACATAGTTGTGTAATGTAATACAATACAATGTCGGATCCGCGTAGAGTTCTAACTTTTCCGATCTGGAAGTTGCTTTGTCGTGACAACGGTACGGAAAAAAGAAACCATGGTCGAGTCTTTGCAAGTTGGGAGATAGTTGGTTTTGCAAGCTGTAGTTTCATCGCTCTCTCACGATTTATCTCCCCTATTTTGCAAAGAGGATCTCCTGCCGCGCAAAAACATTGTCGAGGAGCGATGCCTTGACCGGAAGAGGTTGAAGCCATCCTGGCAGCAGGTGAGAAGAATCACGTTCATGATATGGTTTGGGGGTTACAAGAGAGGACGGATGCCTGGTTTTTATAATGTATCTTGATGTTGAGTTTCAATAACGAGCTGAGGAAAGTGGCTGGCTGAGTATCCCTGCTTTGGTGGTGGCTGGTGGAATAAGAAAAATGCTCCACGTGACAGTCCTTCAAGCAAGTCTAAATGGAAACCAGACTTCAATCAAGCTATGTTTTAAAGTAGTGGCAAAAGCTGTACTTTTGAGAGTAGGACCATGCTTAACTAGAATTTCTGATAACTCTTCTCCCTAAACAGTACTTTACGTCCTATACTAACAGTTATTTATTCAAGCATTTTAGATTAGCTGTTTTAGAGCTACACTCTTTCTCTATAACATGAAAAAATATGATTTATTAATTATTTTTACTTAAGAAGTTTAGGATAATGGACTAAAATGAGTGAAGTTACGGAATTGATATAACTCCGAAACAGTTCATTCCTCTTAGGGTTAACACAAAAGAAAACAAATTTTCTAGCATACCTAAAGTTCAAAATCAATTCTTAAGCTGTCATCGCATGGTAATACCAAGTGTGTAACAAGTTTAAAAAAATAGATAAATTCGCCATGAAACGTACATGAAAGACCAACTACGCCTCTCACTATCACCAAAACCTCTTAATAATAAAAACCAAAATCTCAACCCTCCCTTAACCACTCTTTCTAACCAGCTAATAGCAAGTCAAACCAAAGACTCTCCAAAATACAAAACAAATTCATTTGCCAATAAATTCAAGGTACCGGAAACAAATTCATTTCGAGTTTCATTCCTAAAAACCCCATAATTTAGTCGATGACCACTAGCAGAGTCCGAGGTTTATTTTCAGGCCGTCCCGTTGTATTGCAGGAGGAAGTTTAAAATGAGTAAAAGATAAACGGACAGAATAAAAGTAGCTAGAGGTTCACACGACAAGCAAAGAAAGAGAAGGCCCGCCTCTCTAAAAACATTAAATTGGTATCAAAATTCAAGCTGTCCGCTCTCAAGACTCAACGGCTAACCTTACCAATCCTAGTTCTAGAAGTAGGCTTAACATGTGATGATGTACTGCTGTAACTACCAAAAACCAAACCATCGCTCATTCATGAAGAAAATCCCAAAGATGCTCGCAAAAAAACGTCGCTAGCACTGAGCCCAAAATACCCCTTGCCCCTCATATCGGAATCCTCTCACCGATCTCCTTCCCCTCCACATGCAAAAAGAAGAAGAAAACCCCACCTAATATTTATAAACCGGCGCCTTACTCTTCGGAGGAGGGACACCATATCCATCCTCCAACCCCCCATTCCTCTCCTCACGAATGGTACTAGGACCTGCCGCAGACATAGATGCAGTTCCTACAGCATTATCCTGTCTCCCAACATAACTCTCCGTTTCCTTGAAACCCGGATGATAGGGTTCAATGCCTAGTCGATCATTGAATTGTCCCGTCATTTTCTGCGGTTGATCTTTAGGAAAGGGCGGGTTCTTAGGCTTCTCCTTCGGATCCGCGAAAGGATCTTCTTCGTCGTCCAGCCCCGTAGGTGCGTAATCACCCGGCGGTGGGACTTGTGGTGTGTTTGCAACCGCTTTTCTCGATGCTCGATTCGGTGGTGGTCCAGGCGGAGGCGCGAATCCGGAATCCGTTCGTTGGGGTGGAGTATTCGATTGACTGTTATTTCCCGCCGCTTGTCTCGCCGAAAGAACAGCTCGTTGATGTAAATTCATAGCTTTATTTAATTGCTCGTTTGTCTCGATTAGAGTTAACATTGTGTCGTTATCTGGTGCTGGGTTCTCGGCTATCATGTAGGCTTGGACGCTTCTGCTTGCGCTCTGGCACCTATCTGCAAATTCGCGGACGAGTTCGTTTTGGAGGAATTCGGAGGGTGGTGTGCTTTGGACGGTTTGGGAGAGGAGTTGGGCTGAGGTGCGGGCTTCTTCGATGCGGGAGGAGAGTTCGTGGGGTGGGGGGAGGCGTTTGGTGTGGTGGTTTCGGGAGAAGTAGTTTTGGCTGTTGTCGTTGAATCCTGGAGCGTTTAATGTTCGCGGTCCTACTGGGCCCTGCGGTGGTGTTAGTGAAAGTCCAGAGATCTGAGAGGGGGAGAGATACATGTAGCTTGACCATTTTCTCGTGCTCCTTCTTCCACATCTCGTTTAACATGGCGCAACCCTCATCTTCCGTCTTTTCTCTTTGGAAGGTATCCAATGTCTCCATCAATATCTGCTTGACGCTAGGATCCCGTCCCACTCTCAGCAATTCCTTTACTGTCTGCACAAACTTTGAATCCATATTCCTTGTAAATGTCTTGCCCGGGTTATCGGAGAGAATTCTGATCAACATAATGGCGTTGTACTGGACATATGGTCTTGCGAAATTGTCCTTGGAGAGGAATTTCCGAATCGCGTAAGCGGCGTCCTTTGCAGCTGAGGGGGAGGATTCGCATGCTTCCACGATAGCTGGTAGGAACAGAACTTCTTCGCCCTATACATTGTTAGAGGTCTGCCATGTATGGAGGGGTTATGCGACTCACCGAACCGTTTGGTCCTCCGGATTCGCAGAATTGTCGCTGGGGGCAGATCAGTATTCTTCCGCATACTACTCCACCACTCCAGAAGTGTAACATACCACATTTCGAATGGCATTTGCTTCCGGGGTATCGAGTTGAGGATCAACAGGAGCTTCAGTTTGCTGTGGTTCCGGTTCCCTGGCTGGGATTTTTCGGTCAGCGTGGGCAGAATTTTAGGAGGGGGAGGGGGATTTGGATTTGGGCGGTTGGAAGGGCTGGCAGCCTACGTTTGCGCTTCAGCGAACCCAGCATCCGGTTCACGTTCATGCTCTTCATGGCCTTCATCGTGGTGGTATTGGTATTGGTATTGGTATTGGTATTGCGATTTGTTTGTAGAGGAACGAGTACTGCAGTGACAGAAGAGATTTATTTGTTGTTGTTGTTGTTGTTGTGGTTGTTGTTGTGGATGCGCTTCGTTGCGGCGCAGATGGAGGGAAGCTGTCGGGTCGTATGGAAATGAATTGGATGGATGCGTTTGGTGGTTGGGAGGTTAGAGAGATGATCTAGGTACGGAGTGTGATCTAGAGTCAAACAGCCGCTGCCTCGCCTCGCCTGGCCTCGGCTTCAGGGCTCACCTGCAGGGTCCGGAGAGGTGAGAGAGGGACCAGTTAGGGGCCGCTTAGGCTTCCGGCAGAATGCGTTTTAGCGTTCCCTCCAAAAATACGGGTTCTATCTCTAGGTACTTACGGTACTTACCTCTTTTGGCGGATAAAGAAAAGATTGGACGAATCGTCCGATTCGTGCCTGAATCCTGCTTGTTTGCGGTCAAAGTATATCTTCGTTTTCTCGTATCGTCGCTCTGAGATTAAAGCATTAAAGCATTCAAGCTACGACTTGAGGAAATGATGATGTTCTTCATCACCTTGTGGCGCATGTCGTCGTTGACTCGTCGTCATCTGGTCATCTTCGCCGGGCACCTTCTTTACACAGCCTCACTGGAAAGATCACGACAAGACTCCATCGTCTCTTCTTTGTCTCCATTTCTATGCCAAGCTTCTAACATCTCGCGAGTCATTTGAAACGCGTGTCGTGGAGAGCACATGGTGTTGTTGTTTCCTGAAGCGTCTCGGCTTTCCTCGGAGATACTGCTCGAGTCTCGAGAGGTTGTTGTTTTGCGAATGTTTCTACTCTTTCAAACGCGTGGGGGAGACTCGGGAGCAAGCTGTTAATCCTTCCAGTGAAGGAGATACATTGCTGATTCTATACCACGCTCTCGGAAAAGTTGATGCATTATTCATTACTTGTCATTCCCTACTTGAACCCTGCCCAAGAAAACAAACAATACTTTATTCGTCAACGGCGTTCGTTCATCAGATCTCCAAAGCTCCAGTAAGTGGCAAATCCCTACTGCTCGATCCCACAAAAACACCATAACTCCCCTGCTGCAGAACCCAACTCTGTTCACCAACACTCCACTCCGACAAGTCACGTCGAGTAAGCTCAAATTCCACAGTCACATTACCACCCGCCGGAATCTTCACTTTTTCGAAACCCCTCAGCTGCTTAGAAGGTCCCCCTGGTATCCCAACGTACAACTGAGCCACCTCCATTGCGTCGACACTCCCGGTATTGCTCACCACGGCACTTACTTTCGCGACCACGTCCCACAAACTCGTGCTACCACCCTCGCTGATCTCAGCAGCGGGAGGAAGATAGGACTTATCGCCACCAGTGGCAGCGATCTCCAAATCGGAGAAGGAGAAGGTGGTGTAACTCAATCCAAACCCGAATTCATATCTAGGGGTCACGTTCTTCTTGTCGAAATCACGGTAATCGATATACACTCCCTCGGTGAAATCGCTTTGTGGGAAGTGGATATAGTCCCCCTCTGGTTTGGAGGGGCTGAGAGCAGTGTAATCGGACTCGTTCTTTGCAACAGTGTATGGAAGTTTCCCTGATGGAGATTGAACACCATAGAGGAGTTGAACGGCTGCTCGACCGGTGTCTTGTCCTGGGATGTGGGCGAAGAGTATGGCGGTAACGTTTGGATGGTCGGCCCAGACATCGACGAGACGAACACCGGCGTTGTGAATTACAACAACGGTGTTGCTGCATTTCTCTGCGACGTTCAACACAAGGGCATCCGAGAAATCATCTACAACTGATCAGCATACATTCCTTCTCTCCCTCTCTCTTTCCGGATTTCAGGGTACATACCATAAAGCGCCGGTCTATCAACGCCCTCGGTAGCAAAAGCATTGATGAACACAAGACACGCGTCCGACTCCGGATTGACATCAGGATTCCCCGAAACGACATCATACATCACCTGTGTCCCATCTTCGTAGGCTTGTGCTTGTATAGCATCCAAAGGCACCGAGACGTACGAATTGGCATTCGCACCACTTCCGCCTCCCATGGTTTGTGTGCCGTTGGCTGAGATGGGAGGTGGGACTTCGGTTGAGAGGAAGCCTGGGTAATTGTACTATTGGAAGTTCTGTCAATACATGATTCTGCGAGTATTATAGGAGAGGGGGGGGTTGGGGCTTACCTGTGCCTCATATCCAAAGGAGAATTTATCTGTGAGCCCACCGGTTGAGGGGTTGAGTGTTGGAGGAGTACCAGCATCATATCCAAAAACTGACAACAACTTCGGTTTACACAACGGCAGTGCCTTGTTGATGTTCTTCACTAACACATGACCTTCCAAAGCACTGTTCAAAAGAACAGATTTCGAAGCCGGATCTCTGGCATCAACAATCTCATGTGGAGCTGTGAGATCTTGTGGCATGCCAATTCCTAACTTGGGATAGTTTTTCTGGATGAGTTATTAGTGGAGTTTTGGGGGCAATGGGGAGGAAAACACGAACGTCCTGACCCATCTGATACCAAGAAGCAACGATCCGGGTAGCCATATCAGATAACCTCGTATCCTCAAGACTTCCATTATTAACCGCAACTGTTAAATTACCACCGTCGGTTCCCCAGGTTGCTGATGAAGGCATTGCGAGATCGAGACCTGCTTGGGCGGATGCTAGGCCGGCATCTGTTTTCATCAGTCAGTAACATCCCCTCAAAGCTGAGAGAGATGTGGAAAAAGGAGAACTTACGTTGTGCACCCCAATCGCTAACCACAAACCCTTCAAATCCCAACTCAGTCTTCAGAAGCCCATTAAGAGTATGGCTGTTCGCACAACCATAAGAGTTATTTAAACGGTTATAGGAACACATTATTGACCCTGCACCAGCGTGGACGGTGTCGGCGAAGGGCCACAAATACAACTCATGCATCGTCTTATCATCGATGTTGGATGAAAGACTCGTCGTGTTTTCATCCGGTGTTCGGTTGAGTTCTTGCTCGTTACCTAGGAAGTGTTTTACTGAAGCGGTAACACCAGCTTCTTGGATTCCGAGGACGGTTTCATGGGCCAATTGACCACTTAGGTAGGCTAATGTTCCTCATTAGTCCATATTCCCTCCCCTCAAGTCAAGGAGAAAGAAGAGAAAACTCACGATCCACAGAAAATCCCTCCCAATTCCTCCCCCCCTCCACCACCCGTCCTACAGGACCAACCACCGGTCCAAGTAAAACATTAACACCCTTCCTCCTAAATTCTCCACCCATATGCAACGCCCTCTCATAACTCAAATTACGATTCCACGTTGCCCCGACATGGAGACCACTCGACCAGCCGTTTACGAAATCAGTGTTACGAAGACCGTTCCCGGCATCTGAGAGACAGAGACCGGGAAATCCTACGCGAGGAGCTGAACCGGTTTCGCCTCCGCAGCCGGTTGAGGGGGTATGGCCTACTGTTATGTTTGCGCGTTCGGAGGGGGTCATTTGGGAGACTAGAAGGGAGGCTTTGGCGTGGGCGTCGGACCATGAGCGGGTTCCTGGCTGGAGGGCTGTGGGGGGAGGTTAGTCTGTTGTAGGAAGTGAGAATTCGAGATGGGAGAGCAAGATAGTTTGGGACTTGGAATTGGAAAGCAAAAGCACAACTCACGAGAAGGATAAAAAGGAGGAGATTGTCCATAGAAGAAGGAGTCTTCTGTTATTACTTCTCCTATTGCATTCTCCCCTAGCAATAAGGCTGAAAAGAGGGAAGCCTGGAGCAGACTCCTGATGTTGGAGGAAACCATTTTGGCGAGTGCCGAGGAGCGAACCAAGACCAAGGGGAAAGGGGGAGGGGAATTGCCAATTGAAGGGAATGGATGGTTTTCATAAGTTTTCAAACATGCGGGGGAGTGGTTTGTTTAAGTACTTTCTATCTTTACATCTTTCCCTGGACCATATTACCAGATTAAATCAGAGAATCGTCATCGCAATTCCGAAGAATGAGCGAGGAATTAAGTACCAAGTGGACGTTTTCCACTCTTGTTAGGACCCTGGACCCTGGGGGCGGATCATGAAGAGATGGAAAGTCCCAAGAAAGACGGACACTTGGGCCATTTCTGGATTCCTCAGTCCGCTATTACTGTTGTGGGAGAAATCTTGTAGCGACATGGCGAAGAAGGACCGATGAGTTGTTCTGGGGAATGGGGATTTAAAGATGGCGGGGAGAGTGGACTGTGTGCGGGGCAGGAATGATGTTGAAAAAAGCGTTGTCGAATTAGATGGCTTGGGTTTCTGTTGGTATAGCGGGGTTCGTTACAATTGAGGTTACGTAGTGGTATATCTCTCTCAAAAAAAGAAGAAAAATGGTTACAAGAACCTCTAGAGAGGAACATCATAAAGCAACAGCATCTTTATCGGATCTCACATTCGGCAAAACATTTTCTCTCACTTTTGAACAAGCCCGTAGATATCCCATACCTACCTGGGCTAGACTATGTGGTGGACCAGATAGTGGAGACAAAACGCCAAAACAAAGGTCACTTGATTTACACAACCTGGGGTTACCGTTATCCTTGGTAAAATTGAACCTCGTGTTCTCCCCACAACTGCCATGTTTTCTCCACTCTCTCCCGAGCCAAACACAAGGGCTCGGGATTTTCTTGAGCTCGCCCTGTCTTCCCCGCGAGGAGAATCGAACTATGTGGGGTCCCCATGGTGGGGATTCTACGGTCTTATGAACAGGGATGTCTGCTGGGATGGCATGCCAGTTGGATGCCACTGAATAGAGGGCGTCCACTTACCCCTCATGAAATATTGGAAAAGTTTTCTAGTTCACGCTAGGGGGTGGACGGTGTAAGGCTTGATTCTTGAATTTAAACTCAATTGGGATTAAGAAGGGGATATGAATTAGGGTTGGGCCGAGATTCGGGGGCTTGGTATGTGAGAGTGGACGGCGTGGTGAGGTTTTAAGTTGGAATTGTGGGGAGATGGGGGTGATGGGATGAGAACTACTTCGTCCCAGGCGTAACAGTCCATAACGGGGCCTCCTGAATAAACCCTGCTTTGCTGGGTCCCGCTATGGACTGATTCGCCTGGGACGAAGTAGTTCTCATACCGAGCTTTAGGAGAGGAGAGGAGCCGTTTGATTTGTTTAGTAAAATTCAGTTCTTTTAAGCTCGCTTATGTAGATATTTAGCATAGTTGCTACTATCCCCCTCTCTTACTTCGTCCCAGGCAAAACAATTGTTATCCTAATAGAGCAATTGACATATTCCCGTAGCTTTACGCCACCAAAAACCCCCTGAAAAGGATATAAAGTGACCCCCCTAGAATAACCTTTGTTTCGCCTAAGACGAAGTAATACCCTAGAAAACATTCTATACGTAAGCATGCCTGAGACCGGATGTTGAAACCCTAAAAAGCATCAGCGGAGTTTAGAAGTTGAGGCTTAAAATCATGGAGTTAGAGTGATGTGCAGTGTGGAATCGGTGACGAATAGGGATGGTACTACTGCCAACTGGACCATTCTTAATCAATGTAGGCTTGTATGATAACTCTAAGGTCGAGTTCTACAAGTCCGAAGCGCCACAGGTGCCTAGGCCAAAGGTATACATGATAACCTTGAAACCAAGTTCGTGCTACAAGGAGTTGGCAAAGGCTGTAATTCTTTATAGTATAGCAAAATCTTGCAAAAGAAAGGTGGTTATGTAAATAAATGGGCCCCCCAGTTCCTAAAAAATCATACCTCCTTAAAATTGTGGGGAAAAGGTGCTTATTGCTTAAAAATGTTCAGGAGCATGTCTTTTTGAAAGTATCAACCTCCTTGTGTTACATTCCAGCACCTACCTTCCCCTGAAGTTCTGTTTCTAGCCATTAAACATCCAGTTTGAATACAAACTTGTAGTCCAAAAAATAGTAAACTTAAAGTTATAATTCGTGTTGAAGATTCCATTATGATAAGAATACCCCGCAAAAGAAAACTATAATTTAGCAGTAAGAATAACAGCCAGAGAAAAAAACAAGTTGAATAATAGTGGCGTCTTGGTTAGGCTGTCTTCAGAAGGCGGGATATGTTTTATTCACTGACAATTAAGTTATCGCCGGCGGAGAAAGTTCTTAAGAAGTGCAGCTCGTTTCCAACATAGCATCGGGCTTTTGATGTGTTTTTCAACCTTCTGCTCCCTACCAATAGTGCCACTGTTGTTTACACAAGGGCGTGTGGTTTATCAATATTACGGGACGTAAGCCTAAGATATCTCGCTTAACCAGACAACCTCTCCTTGTTGCTTTCTATTGGAGAGGGAGTGTTGTAAGAAAAGGACATGTACCATTACACCAGGTAAACCTATGATATGTGAAATCGTTGGAATTGCTTTGGCTAAGTCGTGAAACCATGTCTTTGCTGAATTTGTCGAAGCAATGCTAATGCAAAAAACACGAGGGGAGGGCCCCCGACCGTCGTTACACTTCTTGATTAGCATGTTATTAGAATCGGCACTGCTGAACAGCTCGGGTCTTATCTATAAGAGAGCTAGTCTGTTTTCTGATCAAATCAGAAATATTCTCTGAATAAGACATGCTTTTCATGCCTCAAGAATAAATACTTTACAGAATCGAGACCATCTGATAGCCCTCCCGTGAACTTTGCAGTATGGTAAGCCTGAAGCATCATTACATAATTTTTTTTTACCAGATTGATCACCGGTGTGCTGCCGCCAAGAACTCTCATCAAAGTCCTTTATTCTCAGTACATGACTATTCAAGTATCCCATACTCTTTTGATCGTCATCATCCTCTTAAATCAACTTCTCGAAAATAGAAACAGGAACTTTAATTATACACTTCCGTTAAGTACTTTCTAGCATCGCCTACGTAGCTAGCTCTAACTACTCCTCCCTAGTTCTAGCAGATTTGGAGTTCTCTGCCCTAGCCAACACTACTGAGCATATTCTAAAAAACGCCTGAGCTAGTGCCTTATATGTGATAATAAGCACAGATTCCGTGCTTAGAGCTAATAGATACACTTAGACGGTTTTTTTATTTTTTATTTTTTATATTTTTTTTATATTTAAATAGTCTTTTTAGCTACCTAAAGCCGGCGCTATATAAACGTACTTATTTTTAGGGTTTTATCTAAAAGTAGCTTATATACTCCTTAGAGTGCCTATTATAAGGCCTACTATATATATATACCTCTATACTCCTAGCTTTATATCCTAGTAATAGCTTAGTATCTCCTTCTATTCCTCTCGTTCTAATTCGAATTTAATGTTTTTAGTCGTTCTTATAAACAACTAATTTAGTTCTTTATAATAGCTCTTATAAAAAGGGCTTAGTTAGCTCTCCTCTATATAAGACTAATAATATTTATCTTCTAGTATACTATTTTATATAGAACTATTCTCTAATATATCTCTAACCTAAGTTTCCTAGTTCTATCTTCTATTCCCTCTACTCTATAGTTCTATATCTCTTAAAGAATATTTCCCTACTTTATCTAAGAGCTACTAAACACGCTTCGAATATCTACTAATAGAGAATCGGTTCTCTACTCTATAGTCTTATACCTTCTAAGTAGTATCTTACTACTTTATTAAAGTACTACTAAATATACTTTAAATATCTACTAATATAAATAGTAGAGAATCTATTATCTAGTTATAAAAACCTCTCTACGTCTATGCTCTTATTCGTACTACTTAGACCTTTTCTAATTACTCTATTACTATCGCCGAGGGTTCTTTACCTCTTCTAGTAATTCTCTTAACTTAAATATAGTATATACTAACTATATAGAATAACTACTATAGGTACTACCTCTAATCTTAGGTTAGTATATAGCTCTCGCTTTCTTAGAGTTATATATAATTCTATAGTATATCTAGAGTAGAAGTTCTCTAGTATCGGCGGATATATAGAATTAACTTTAGAGGCTTTCTTAATTAGTTCGTTTTAGTAGTCTATAGATACTACTATTAAGTAAATAAGCTATATAGGTCTTTTTCGCCGATATCTAGTATATTACTATATATAACGTAGCTTCTTCTTCTTTATAGAAGGTTAAGAGGCTTAAAACTCTAATAGTTATAAAGAAGAGATATTACTACGTCGTTTTTTAACTTAAACTTAGCTCTATAGACAGTTCTAGAGATAAAATAGAACTACTAGAGGTTCGTAGAATATACCGCGTATAAGTGTTAAGTCTTCGTATCTTATACTTAGATAGTTACTACTAGGTTCTATTATAAATGTCTTACTTTAATAAAATACTATAATATTAATTATTCTTAGATAGTTTCGCTAGAGATTAGTATAATATATTTAACTAGTGTTTTAGAGTTCTCTACCTAATCTGTTATTCTATTCTACCTCGACGCTTCTTTTCTCTTCTATCTCTATTTTAAGGCTATCTCGCCTTCTCTTATTCTTAAATTCTAGCTTTCCTAGCTATTTCTATTCTATAGTACTTACTTACCTTTCCTTACTAAATAGAGAGGCTAGGATAGAAAGAGTTAAGCTAGTTAATTTCGCTTAAAGCCTAGAATATAGGTAGAAAAGAGTGTCTAGGTTACTAATTTCACTTAATATCTAGAAGATAAGTAGAAAAGAGAGTCTAAGTTACTAATTTCGCTTAATATCTAGAAGTTAGATAGAAAAGAGAGTCTAGGTTCTAATTAGAGAGTTACTTTCCTAATCCTACTCTAGCCTAGTCTTCTTTTTTTATCTACTTAGCTACTTCTATCTTATTTTTAGAACTTTCCTAGCTACTCCTATCTTAGTTAGAGTACTTATTCTATTAAACTTAGCCTAGCCTTAATCTTAATCTAGCTTAACCTCTTCTATTCTTACCTAGGTAAGTAGCCTATTCTATCCTAAGTACTAGGCTAACTAAGGTAGAGAAAGCTAAAACACTATATTTAATAATAAAGTTTCTACTATTATTACTAATCTAGATAATAGATATATCTTACTACTAACTTTATAAGTAAGTGCTTCTTAATTCTTCTAGAAGTAAGCTAGCTACTAATTCTATAAAGACATAGTAACTATAGTAGTAATTACTACTAAACACGTTATAATTATATCTCTAGTTAGAGATATTATTAGAAAAGAGGTTTTTAAATAAGATATTCTTAGTATTAATAATAGTATTATTATAATAAAATACTATAGTATTCTTAATTAATATATTATAGCGAGTTTCTACTAGTATATATATATTTTAAAGATATTATTACTATCTATATTATACTATTTAATAAATTATATATTTAAATCTAAAAATAAAGCTAATTCTACTTTTTATCTATATCTTCTTATTACTCTACTACTATTTATAAATAAGAGTAGAAACTAAGAAACTAATTAATATATTATAAAAAACTTTTAATACTAGTAGAATAACTCTATACTAGCTATACTAGCTCTACTTACTAGCTATACTAGAAGTACTAGAAATACTAGCTATACTAGCTATTCTAAGTATACTATTAGAAGTTAGAGAGTGAGTCGACTTTAGCGTCTTAGTACTAAAGCTAATTCGCTATCTAACTTCTTATACTAGAAGAGCTAAAGCTAAGTCGTTATCTCGAGATTATATAACTAGCTTTCTATCTCTTTATAAGATTATAATAGATTAAAAAAGCGAGTAATAAATTAATTAACTAAGTAAAGGTTTACTTTATAAGATATCTTTTATATAAGTAGAGTATCTAAGTAGATATAAGAGATAGATAAGTAAATAAGTAGATAGATAGAGAGAAATATATAAGTATAATAACTTAAATACTATATTTATCTCTAGTACTTCTAATATATTTAATATATCGAACACTTCTAATATAAAGTATACTAGCTAGTAGCTCTATTATAAGTAGTATTATAATAGTATATTTAAGACTTAACTATAATAGAAGTACTAGATATACTAAGTATACTAATAGTATATCTAGTATTTATAAGTTTTTTATAATATAGATATTATTTATAATATATTAAATAATTTAAAATAAGTATAATAGACGATTTTATACTTAACTAGTAGTATAAATCGTTATATAGATAAAAGTTAACTTTTAGTATATAAATTAATAGATATTAAAACTTTATATTATATATATATATTATACTAAGACTTAGATCTTAGAAATTTTACTAAAGCTTATAACTAAAGATTATAATATATTCTTAATTATAATATCTTAAATATAAGAAGAGGTTTATTAATAATTAATTAGTAATTAGTTAATCTTTTAGTATTAAATACTTATATTTAAAAGATATAGCTATTAGATTAGTAGTAAGTAATGAATATTATATTCTAACTATATTTAAAAACTAATTATATAGTGATACTAGAATCTTTATAAGTCTATTTTAGAGTTAAGAATAACTATGAAATAGTAAAATGTTTTAAATCTAACTTTAATATTAAATTATATTATAATAGAAAATAACTCTATCTAATTTAATTTTAAATCCTTTAATTTAAATAGTTAGATAAAATATAACTAGTAAATAAAAGAATCTAAGAGAATTAAAGATTTTTAAGATAAATTAAAAGAAATATATTTTATAAATAAGAATATATTTAAGATTCTATTATAACTTATATTATAATATAACTAGAAATCTAAATTACTTATATAATTATTAGTTAAAGTAGTAGTTTAATTATAAATAGAAGAATACTGATTTTTAAAAGAGATAGTTATTATATTAAAAAAAACTTTTAAAAACTTTAGAATCTATTTAGCTTATATAGATATATATATAGAGAGATAATAAAATACTTTGAAAAGTAACTTTATATAAGTTAGTATATATTATTAATTGTTTTTAAATATATTAAGTATTTAATTCAGCTCGTAGTATAGAGAATAGTATATATAAAGCTATAGTTATTATAAATAAAAGATATATATTAACTTTTAAAAATCTTAATCTTTTTTTAATAGTATATTCTCTAGATATATATAATCTAAATAGACTATAATATATTATTAATATACTTAGTCTTTCTAGTATATTTACTATACTTTTATTTTAAGTATAATAGTACTATACTATCTATAATAGAGATATTAGTAAGTATACTAAGTATTAGCTATATTAAGTATTTAAGAAATGTTATAATTATAACTTTTATATAAATATTTAAATACTATATTTATATAAGAGACTACTTTTAATATAATCTTATACTTAATTACTTATTTCCTTATTTAATTTTTTAAATTATTATTATTTTATAAAACTAGTTATATATAATAAAGTAGAAAACTAGTTATATAATTATATAATTCTAAATCTTAGAAAATAGATCCGTTTTAGTATTCTTAGTATTAAAAGTTAAATAGTAAGTAAGCTTTAGTATACTAAGTACTAAAGCTAACTTATAGCTATTTTAATATTATATAACTAACATAATAGTATTTTTAATATATTTAGTTTATTTAGCTATCTATATTATAATATAGACTAATAAAGCCGAAATCTCTACCTATTCGTAGCGCTAGCTATAAACCTAGAATTAAGCGAAAGTAATATAATTCTAGAGCTTAAGAGATATACTTATAACTTAGTTAGAGCTAGTAGAGAGCGTTATAGTAATCTAGTAAGAGTATTATAACATAGTCTTATTAGAATAGAGGAATAGTAGCTAATACTACTAGTATTTAAAAACTACTTAACTATAGTATAAGAGATAGATTATAGTTTAGAAGCTTATAGCTAAGCTTAGTGAAATACGTGAAAGTAATCTCTTATATAATATAATAATAAACGTCTAAGAAGAGAAGAGAAGAGTATAGAGTACTCGGAATATATATAGAGGAAATACTATTCTATTCTAATACTAGTATAGTACTCTTACTAGCGTAGAAAATTAGCGAAATTTTAATATATTCACTCTTACTAGAAAATAATCGCTACTACTTTTCTAAAAAGATTTAGCTCTATATGTAAAATTAGATATAATTAATAAATAAAGCTCGTAATAATAATAAAAGCTTATAATAATAATAAAAGCTTATAATAATAAATCGATAAACTACGTATTATTAAATAAAGCGCTTAAAAGCTTAAATCTAAGAAGAGCTTAATTAGGCTAGCGCTTTCTCTTTGCCTTCTATTTACGCTAGATACTAGTATACTCTTCTACTAATTTTTATAAAACGTTATACTAAGGTCTATAGTAATCTATTTATTAACTTCTATCTATTACTCTACGTTCTCTAGCTTCTAACTTAACTAATAAGGTAAAATAGCTCGAATTCACTCTTATATATAAATAGAATACACTTACTTCTAGTAGGTAAGTATAGAAGAGTGTCTCTCTTACTAGAGAGTTTAGAGAGCTAGCTCTCTAGAGAAAAGAGTAAAATACTTCTAATAGAGTAAATAGGAGAATAAGAGAGCAAGTTACGTAGTAACGCTCTTAGTATACTAGAGACCTCTACTAGTGTTAGAACAGAATAGCGTAATCTATATATAGGTCTACTAGTATATTCTCGTGTTCTTCTTATAATATTAACTATTTAACTCTCTATTTTATAACTAGGTATATCTTTAATATCTATATAGTTAGATATCTAAGTAGTACTAACTATATTAGATAGATAGAGTATCTCTAGAGTAGTATTTATAGAGTTTTTATAATTAGTAAAAATAGAAGTATACTAGTTAGTATAGGTTCTTATTATAGAACTAATAAGTATAGTCTTTCTTTTATAATAGTTAACTTATATAAAGAAGAAAGTAGAACGTTTATTAAAAAAGAGAGTATAAAGAAGAGTTATACTTTATATAAGTAAATAAGCCTAGAAGAGAGAGTAAAGAGCTAGGATCTTATATAAGTAAGAAGAGATAAATAGAGAGAAATAGTTTAGATAGAGATCTCTCTTCTCTTCTCTTAACTCTCTTACTTAGATAGAAGAATATTCTTAAAAAGAGCTTATATAAGTAGAGAAGAACTACTATGAATATAAGCTTAATAATAATCTACGAATTACTTATAAATATAATACTAGCTCTCTCTTTACTTTTATACTAAAAAACGTGATTTTATGATATATAAGATAGAAAGGCTAGCTTACTTTATATAAACGAAGCTTAGAGACTAGGCTAATAAAAAGCTAGAGATTAGAAGTATATAGATAAAATAGAAGCTTTGCTTTAGTTAGTAGAATAGAAATATATAGTATATACTATCTAGCTAGAGGTATACTTTATATAAAATCTATAAGATATAGTTAGCCTTATTAGAGTAGTAGAGATATAGTAGAGTATTATAAAGAGAGGTTAAACCTTTAAAATAAGATATATAATAGTAGTAATAGAAGAAGAATAGTGATTTATTACTCTATATAATACTATCTATATAGCTTAAGAGAATAGAGGCGTATATTAGTTTATAAGAGAGTATAGAGTATAGCTAGCTAGTTAGCTATTTATAAGCTTAAGAAGTAAACTATAAAAGAGATATAGATAAAAAGAATTTATTCTTCTCTCTTTTAAACTTAGAAAGCGAAATATAAGAGAAAAGCGTTATAGAGGCTCTTATATAGATAGAGTATATTTAACTCTATTATATATTTAGAAGAAACCTATAATATAAGTACTAGTGAGAAATATATATCTTTTACTAATATAGACGAGAAGGACCTAGATTAAGAAGTGTTATAAGGTTTAATACTATTCTCGATACTATTTATTCTCTTTACTTTAATATTATATAATAACCTAGCGAGAATAGAGAAGCTTATTATAGTAGACTTTATAGCTAATATAATAGTCTTAGTTATATATATTACTTACGTAACTAGGTTATTCTAAGGCTTTTCTAAGAACTCGCTTAATATATATAAATAAAGCTAGAGTGCTTATACTCTCTACTTTTCTCTTTAGTTTAGTTTTCTTTAATAAAAGGTACTATTTTATAAGTACTCCTTTTATATAGTTATAAAGAGCTATTATACTAAAACTAAACTCTCTCTCTTTATCTAGGAAGGCTTTTACTAATATCTTAATAATAATATATATATTTACTCTATATTAAATCTTCTAAATCTACTATTCTTCTCTATAAAGCTAAATCCTTTTACGTTAAGTAATAGAGTCTAACGTTCTTCTATTAGCTACGTCGAGTCTTTTAAAGATAACTTATTAACCTAAGAACTATTCTACTCTACTTTAGAGTTAGTAGAGCTTAATCTAGTTTAAGAACTTAATCTATTAAAATATATATACTAGCTATTACTATACTACTACTACCTTCTCTTACTAAGAATACTACTAGTCTCTCGTAGTATAAGATCTCTAAATTACCTCTATTTAACTTTACTTTATAATAAATCCTTAAAGTAATAACCTTATTAATAAGTAAAGTTTATAAATTTAAAGTAAATACTTTAAATATAGCTAGGAGTTCTTATTAATATACTCTTACTTAATTATAAACATTTAATATAACTCGTTCCCCTTCTATAACTCTCTTATTAAAGAAGACTAGTTAGATAGCTAATCTCTATCTATTTACTATAGAAGACGAATTTACTTATATAACCTAGGAAACTAAGATTATAGTAAAGTTATCTATTAATATTAACTATTTTAAGTCTAAGAAAGTAAAGATAAACTTAATCTACTACTATATTTTTAGAAGAGCTTAAAACTATATTTATCTAAGATATAAGTTTAATACTATAAATTAGTTTAAGAGCTATAAAGAGATATTAACTTATCTTTAAAATATTACTATTAGCTCTTATATATACTAAGAAGCTTATATTAAGTATTAAGACCTTATTATATTAAAAGGAGAGACTTTCTATAACTTCTACGCTAAGTTCTAACGAATTATAGACAAAGCTAAAGTTATATAATAAGATCTAGTAGAAGACTTATAGAGTAAATTAACCTCTATACTATACTAATCTCTTATTATTACTAAGTTCTAAGCTAAGAGAGATATAAACTCTTTTTATAATCTTATAAGTAGTATCGATAGTAATCTCTAAAATCTCGCTACTTAAAGAGTATAAGCAACGAGCTAGTATATACCTACTTCTACGCCTACTGTCTCTTCTTCTTCTATAGCCTCTTTTATTCCTCTTAGACGCTCTAATACCTCTACTATAAATAACCGCTTAACTCTAAGACTATTAGATAAGTACTTTAACTATAGTAGGCCTAGTTACTATATTAAGGATTATCTAAAGCTAAGAATATATAAGGTTAATCCTAAAGAGTTTAAAAGAGAAGATACTAGCTTAGAGTTAAGAAATAAAGAAGCTTAAGAGAAGACTCCTCTTTAAGTAAATATAGGATTAATCTTTTTAAGATTAATTTATAGTTATTAATTAGTAGAAAAGCGTTTACTTTACTTAGTATAATAACTATTAATAGATTTAGTATATAAACAACTACGTTTAATAATCTTAGAGTAAATACCTTTTCTTTTATAAATATATAACTTAGTTATCACCTTATAAAGTTTTATAGTTTAAAGACTAAAAGACTTCTATAATAGCTAGGAGTATCTACTATATAAGAGGTTTTAGTAGTTATTATCTTATATTATCTGTTTTAGAAAGGTTACGTAGGTTTAAGCGTTTATATTAGCCGAGGTTATTCGGTTTTAGACTCTTTTATATAGTCTAAACCTCTTATATATAGTAGCCTACTTCTAGAGTTAGAGAGAGATAGTTTTTCCTTTTCTTTTATATTAGAGCCTAGTCTTTATATATATTATTCTACTAAATATACTCTTATATACCTCTTTTATAGTTATATATATTTTATACTATTATATAAAAAGGAAAAACTCTTCTTTACTAGTAATAGTATTTATAATATCTCTTTTAAGCTTTTTATTACTTCTTTTATTTTTAAATATAACTTAGCTTAGATTTAGACTAGAATAATAATATCTTTAAATAGCTAGATAATTAGAGACTACTTAGATAGCTAGTAATATTAGAGTTTAGTATTAGTTTTAAATAGCTAGTAAAAATTATATTTTATATATTAAGAAAGTAGGAATATGCTAAATACTCTAAAGGCTTTTAATAACCTTCTTTATATAGAGACTATTAGATATAGATTTAGTAAATAAGTTAACTATTACTAAAAGTTATTATAAAAGCTTTTAAATCTAATCTTATCTCTCTCTCTCTAATTTAATATTATATTAATAGTTCTACTAAATAGTATTAAGTAATAACTCTCTTCTAAAACTATCTCTCTTTCTAAAAGCTATTTAAATAGTATTTATATACTAAGATTTAGAAGATTCTAATAAAATAATAAAGATAAGTAAGACTTCTTAAATATAAACTAGATATAGTTAATTATATAAGCTTTAAAAGTAGAAAATTAAAAAATAAAAAATTAGTTAGCTAAGCTAGAAAAGAGAGTAAGTAAACTTATAAGTTAATAAATTACTTTATCTCTAAACTCTCTCTAATCTAACTCTCTTTTACTTCTAAGCTTAAATTTATATCTCTTTTAGTTATAAGTAGCTATTTCTAATATCTTCTAATATTCTATCTCTACTTAATATAGTACTAAAGCTATTTTAAATACCTTTTAATAAAAAAGTAAAATAACTAAAAAAATTAAACTTTTAAATAATAGTAGTTTACTTATCTACTAATAATAAAAGATATTAGTATATAATAGATTTTATATAAATATATAAATACTAATTATTATAATTCCTCTTTAATCTAAAAAGCTCTTATTTAGAGTATAATAACTAGTCTTACTAGGAACTACCTAGAGCTTAAATATAAGTTAGACTTAGTTTAGAATACTTTTAAAGATTAAAAAGATATAGTTACTCTTTTAAATACTTACTTTTTAATTAGTTATAAAATAGAAGATATTTAGAATACTTTTATAGCCTTATAATTAGAAGAAGAAGAAGATAATACTAAAGAAACTTTTACTAATTTTAAGATTTATTTTTTAAGTATAGCTATACTTAGAGATATACTAGAATTAGAATAGTTCTTTTAAATATAAGATAAAATTATATTATAGCTTTAAAACTTAACTACTTTAAAAATAAGATAATAAAACTATAACTTTATTAAAATAGTAGTTAATCTTTTAGCTTTAAATAAAGAGATATACTAAAATACTAAGTTATAGATTATTAGTACTTTAGTCTAAAATACTCTCTTTCTAAACTCTTTATAATCTAATAATAAATCTTCTACTACTTCTAAAGTAGAAATAAAATTAGAAGATAATAAATAAAGTTCTTAAGTACCTTAATTTATAATTACTAAAAAAAATAAAATAATATAATAACTTTTAATAATAACTTTGTTTTTAACTAACTAAAACTACTCTTTTTATTATCTTAAATATTAAATAGTATTCTTAACTTTAGTAATAACTCTTTTAACTAGCTTAAACTATTTCTTTTATTATCTTTAAATACTTAGATAATAATTTTAACTTTAATAACTTAGTAATAACTTTATCTTTAGCTAGCTAAAACCCTACTAACTCTAATTAGAGTCTTACTTTCTTTTACTTCTAGCTAAGCTAGAAGTTCTTTTTTTTTATTTTAAATTTAAATTAGATATAAATTAGTATACTCTTAAAATAAGCTCTTAACTAAGTTATTACTACTTTTTAACTAAATAACTTCTAACTTTACTTTAAATTCGCTTTTAACTCTACTTTAAACTTTTTCTAATTTTACTTTAAAGTTTTTCTAACTTATTAGTTAGATTAGACTATACTCTTTTAGTAAATATAAATACTTACTTTAATATAGAAGGATTAAAACGAAGTCTCTTTATAAGTATTTATAAAGTCGATTTAGAACTAATATCTTACTTATAATAAATCTTAATAAAAATAAATTATTTATATTAAATATAATATATATAATATTTATACTATTCTAATTTAACCTTAATAATAATATTATAATATTCTAATTTAGCTTTAAATAATAAGATAGATAGACTTAAAGATTAGTCTTTTTTAAGAGAGAGAGATATAATAGCTTATTACCTAGGCTATTCTAAATAGCTAGAAGTACCTATTATATATAAGATCTTAGTAGTTATTATCTTATATTATCTATTTTAGAAAGGTTATATAGGTTTAAGCTTTTATATTAGCTAAGGTTATTCGGTTTTAAACTCTTTTATATAGTCTAAACCTCTTATATATAGTAGCCTACTCCTAGAGTTAGAAAGAGATAGTTTTTCCTTTTCTTCTATATTAGAGCCTAGTATTTATATACGTTATTCTGCTAAATACACTCTTATATACCTCCTCTATAGTTATATATATTTCGTGCTATTATAACTTCTTACTTCTATTAAGATTTATAAATATAATAGAGAAATTAGAGGTTAAGCTATATACTATTAATTTTTAAATTATATTCTAGATAGCTATAAACTCTTTAATATATTATTTATTCTCTTAGACTTAGGTCTATATAATATTATCCTTAGTTAAAGGTTTTTTAAGTACTTTTATATTAATATTAATATAACTTATTAGAAGTTACTCTAGTCTAATAACCTTAAGCTTAGTATATATAATAAGTAGAGTAGAGTAGAGTAGTAACTACTACTCTACTCTACTTAAGGGATTTTAAGTACTACTCTACTCTACTTACTACTACTCGAGTAGTACTTTAGAGTAGTAGAGTAGTCTAGCCCGATTCGGCCCGATTCGGCCTAGGGCTCGGAGTAGCGTCGGAGTAGCGTTCTAGAGTTACTTAGAGCTTAAGTAAGGTCTTCTTACCTCTCTATTTACTATATAACTTTATTAATAATAGCTTTAATAAATTAGCTATTAAGTATATAATTATAGATATAAGTACTTAGTATATATAATTACTAATATTACTAATTAAAGGCTTAATAAACCTTATATATACTTAGAAACTACTTAATTTCTAACTATGTTTTAGAATATTCTACTTAATAATTAAGCTTATAAATTAGATTAGAAATCTATAAAAAATGTATTATAAATTAGATTTAGCTTATAAAGCTTCTCTTTAATTAATAATTTGTAGAATATACTAGTATCTAGCTTAAAAGTATAGAAGAAGACGTTTTTCTTTAATTTCTTTTCTTTTTTCATTAAGTAATTATCTTAAAAATTAATCTAAATACTTACTCTTATCTTTTAAACTCTAAATTACTTCTTTATAGTTTATTTACTATAAGTTATATCTCTATTCTACTTTATATATATTATAAGAGCTTAAAATAGCCTAGATTCTACTAATAAACTATTCTTCTATATAATAAGCTTATTAAATAACTAATTCTTTATAGTAAAATATAGATAAATTAATATATTATATAGTCTATAAGTAACTATATAGCTTATTTTAAGAACTCGTATTAGTCTATCTCTATTAAGTCTATTATAGATAATATAGATAGTAGTAAGTACTTCTTCTCTATTACTTTACTTATAATAACTAATTTATCTAGTAGATATAGATAGCTTAAGTAAGTCTAGTTAAGGTTAAAGCTCTACTTAGACTTTAAATAACTACTTAGAGTGTTAAAGAGCTCTAAAAAGGCCTAAAACACCTAACTTTAAAGAAGAAACCTTTAAAAAGCTCTTACTAAACTTTATTATTAAGAATAATATAAGTTTTAATACTATTTATTCTTCTTCTTTTAAAGAGTTAATACTATATTTATATTTATAAGTACTTTTCTCTTATTATATTAAGTAACTACTAATAGACTTATAAGTAGCTATCCTTCTATCTATCTAGCTATACTTAAAACTAAGCTTAATTCTTTATATTTAAGTAGAAAAGAAGCTATTTAAAGTTAACTTAGAGAGTATATACTAGCTTAAGGTACTTTTAGCCTTACTTTAGATACTTAGACTAGTATAAGTTAAGATGCTTATCTAGGAATAACTCTATAAGTACTCTTATTACTCTCTTAAAAGCTTTAATACTAATAACTCGCTTATTTAGACACTTTATAAATTAAAACTTTAAACTTAAAGCTTATTAGTTAGCTTTAAAACCTCTTAAAGAACGTCACTCTAGCCTTTATATAAGTAGAGTTCTTAAAAGAACTCTAAAAGACTTTAAGATAGAAGAAGAGATTACTAGATAAGTAATTATATATATATATATATATATATTTAGTATATTTACTAACTCTTTATCTTTTCTAGTATTACTTAAGATAACGCTTCTTCTAATAATATACTTATAGCTACTTTTACTAAGTACGCTATTATAAAAGGCTATACTTTTAAAAGAGATATAGCTTATTCTGCTTACGTTCTTAATCTAGTAGTTTAAGATATCTTAAAAGCGATACTTAAAGACGATAATAGCACTTATAATATAAGTAAATAAGATTATTCTAGAATAGAAAACGAAGAAGATGAGAAAGAAGAAATAAGTAAGTTATAACTCTTTACTAATTAGTTATAAATTAAAAGCTAACTAAATACTTAGATATCTCTACTTAGAAAAAGGTTTAGAAGATTATTATAGGCCTTAAGTATAGTTAAGAGAATGCTAGAGCTTTTAAAAGATAAATAAAGAGTCTTAAAATCGAGTATAAACGTATACTATAGCTAGGTAAGTTAAGTAAGTCTTTACTTACTTTCTTTATTTACTAACTTCTTCTTCTTCTTAGATTAAAAGACTAGGTAGTCTAGTACTTATCTAATACTTAAGAACTTCTTAGCTCTTATTAGACTTATTAACTTAGTAATAGCTACTTCTAAGACTAAGGTCTTTAAGAATAAGAACTTAATAGTCTCTAAAAAAGAGATAGAATTTCTAGAAAGTATATAAGAGATAACCGAAGTCTTTATAGTAGCTACTAAGAAACTATAAGCTAAGAGTTATCCTACTATCTACTATCTAATTCCTCTTATATATAGAATATATAAGAGATTAGATAATTTAGTAGAGAAGTATAGAGTAAGTCTTTCTTCTTTCTTTATATATATATATAACTAATATCTATATAGGCTAATAAAACCTTTACTAACGCTCTTAATAAAAGTATAGCTAAGCTAAGAAAGTACTATCCTAAGAGTAGAGTTCTAGAATCTAAGAATAGAGCTTTATATTTAGCTTTAATCTTAGATCTTAGAGTAAAAAAGGAGAGTCTTCTTAGAATTAGTCTATCTTCTAGCTTTATACTAGATATAAAGAGGTATTTATAAGAAGAATATAAGTTATAAGTATTCCTTCTTCTTAAATAATAAATTATATATACTAAGATTTATCTAGCTTAAAAATAACACTTCTAAATACTAATCTACCTACTAATAAGAATCAAGCTCTTAAAAGAGCTAATAGAGACTATAAACTAGATAATCTATATCTAGAAGATAAAGAAGTAGTAGATAAGCTTACTCGCTACTTTAAAGAAAAGAGAGTAAAAAGAGAGGTAAGTATTATTCTATATATTCTATATATAAAGTTTCTATACTAATTAAGTCTTTAAGTTCTCGCTTTTAAGTTAGTAGAAAGTTAATAGGCTTAACTATCTAGTTTTATCTATATTAGCTTAGAAGTATCTATAAGTACTAGCTACTTTAGCTCTAAGTAAGAGAGTGTTTAGTTAAGGAGCTTTAATAGTAATAAAGCAACGAAATAAGCTCTCTAAA
The DNA here is from genome assembly GCA_001414345.1 of Hymenoscyphus infarciens. Classification (NCBI taxonomy): domain Eukaryota; kingdom Fungi; phylum Ascomycota; class Leotiomycetes; order Helotiales; family Helotiaceae; genus Hymenoscyphus; species Hymenoscyphus infarciens. Next base: position 152,099 of record LLCB01000038.1, read on the forward strand.
GACACTATAGAGGCTATAACTAGCCTAAAAAGTTAAGGGTTCTTTATAGAAGAGTAAGAAACAGAAGAAGAAAAGAAGAAAAGAGTAGAGGCTAAAAAGATAAAGGACTATAAGAATAACTACTTTGCTTTATAAATATAGAAATATTACTAAGACTACTTAAGACTACTCGAGTAGTCTTAAGTTACTACTCTACTCTACTTACCTAACCCGCTACTTATACTCTACTCTACTACTTAAGAGTACTACTCGAGTAGTTGTAAGTAGTTGAGTAGTTTATATATACACTGGAAAAAGGTAGTATAGAGTTAGAAGAAGAATTTTTCTCAACGTTAAGAGGTTAGTTAATAAGGTTGTTTAAGTGGTTATTTAAGTGAGTTGTTTAAGTAGGTTATTTAAGTAAGTTATTAATTAGGTTATTAATTAGATTATTAATTGTTATTTTAAGTAGTAAGTAGTAAGTAGAAAGTAGTAGTCGCTCTTTAGCTTATACTAATATAATATATTATCTAAGAGTAGCTTTATGAGTTTTATTTACTACTTTCTCTAATCGACTACCTAGATAGTTTACTATGCTTTACTTACGCGAGTATAATACTATAGAGTTTCAGTTAAGTATAGCTCTTAATTCAATTAATTTTAAGCGAGGACTTATATATTTACTATAGTAAGAATTATAATTATTAATCGAGGAGCTCTAAGTGTGTCACGGAAAAAGGGGGGTCTCACGTGACCCCTTTTCCCTGTATATATAGCAGAGTTTTCACCTCCTAAATTCAAGCTCCTTAGAGCGTTTTCAACCCAAAAATACGTCATAGTTATAAGCCTAGTTTACACCTAGAGTATAATCTACAACTTCTGCTTATACATTCAACGCATTACAACGTATTTAGAACGCTCTCCGCTGTCAGAGTCAGCGTAACCAACCCCTTAATACTTACTCTTAACGAGTAGAGCTATCCTAACTTCGAATACAAGACTCTCCCAACAAGCGCGAACAAGGACTCTCCTAACAAGCGTGGACAGGACTCTCCCACGGGACTCTCTCAACTTCGATTATAGCGAAAGCCCTACTCTTGAGTAGGCACACTTCAATCGGCAGCTTACTCTTGAAGAGCTCGCTCAAAGCCCTTCGCGGAAGGCAAAAGCCCAGCTACGAAGCTGGCCACCGCCACTCTTAGGGGTGCCTTCAAAACCGGAAGCCCAGCGGCGCGCTGGCCACCCTAAGAGGTGCTCGAATACTTCGAATATCCAGAAGCCCAGTACTCTACGAAGCTGGTACAAATACAACGCTAACTACGAGCCACCATATCTACGAACGCCACCCGCTATCTTCACCAAAGCCAGAGCTAATAACGTACCAGAGTATAAGAGAGGAAGTTAGATAGAATCTAGGAGTAGGAACTTACTCTTAAGAATGTTATCTAGGATCGCTGTTTAGAAGTTTGAAGCAATATATATAGCTCTATAGGACTCTCTAGAGCAGGAATAGAGGGCGATATAGTTAAGAGGTTCTTTTATAATCTAGTTTAAGTTTATAGGCCTAGGAGACTGTCTCCTAGACCTAAGAGGTGTGTTATAGAAAAAGGGGGGTCTCATATGACCCCTTTTCCCTATATATATAGTAGAGTTTTCACCTCCTAAATTCAAGCTCTTTAGAGCGTTTTCAACCTAAAAATACGTCATAAAGTGTTTATCCTAGCTTATAACTTTACTTTTATCACTATATTATAGAGTATTCTTCGTTACTATAACAGCATACCGTCTCGTATAGCCGATATTACGTGGTATATACTATACATATAAGCTTTCAGTAGTTATTATTTTGTATTATCTAATTTAAGAAGGTTACGTACGTCCGTACGTCTATCCAGACTTTTAGACGTACTTCGTAGAGTTCGGGCTTTTGTATTAGCCGACGTATGTCGTTATTCGGTTTTATACTTCTTTTTATATTATCTAAAACCTCTTATATATAGTAGTCTACTCCTAGAGTTAGAAAAGGCTAGTTATTGTTTTCTTCTATATCAGAGCCTAGTATTTATATACGTTATTCTGTCAAACGTACTCTTATATACCTCTTTTATAGTTATATATATTTTATACCGTTATATAAAAAGGCTAAACTCTTCTTCGCCGATGACAGCCTTAATAATATCTCCTTTAAGCTTATCGCTACTCTTTATTTAGAAGTCGATTTACCCTTAATTTAGAATATTATAATAGCATTCTCATATAGCTAGGTAATCAGAGACTACCTAGATAGCCAGTAACACTAGAGTTTAGTATCTATATAGACAGCTAGTAAAAATCGTATTACAGACACGTTAAGAGATTAGAATACGCTAAGTATTTCCGAGAATCCTAATAACCCTAGGATCGGTGAATAAGTCGACTTATCATAGTCATTGCAAAGGCTTCTGAACCTGACCTTACCCCTCCCCTCCTACACAAGTTCCGCTACGAGGCGTTGAACGACCTCCCAGAGCCACTCCTCTTTTTGAAAGACAACCCTCTGAACTCTCTCCGATCCTTACCCGTATACCCAAGAATAAAAAGTCACAAAACAACAGTCAAAGAGACCAGCGGGACTTCTTAAATACGGACCAGATGCGGTCGGTTATATAAGCTTTAAAAGTAGAAAATTAAGAAACAAGGAATCAGCTAGCTAAGCTAGAAAGATAGATAAGCGAGCTTATATTTCAAAGTTAACAACTCGCTTCGCCTCTAAACCCTCCTTAATCCTACTCTCTTTTAAACATTTGTTTGAACTAACCTTCGCTTTCATACCCCTTTCGGCTATAGGTATCTACCTCTAATACCTTCTAACATTCCTCTACCTAATATAGCTTCGAAGCTACTTTAAATACCCTCTAACGAAAAAGTAAGATAACTAAAAAGATTAAACCTTTGAATAATAGTATTTTACCTATATACTAATAATAGAAGATATTAGTATAAGATAGACTCTATGTAAATGCCGACTACTATAGTTCACCTCTAATACGTAAAGCTCTTATTTAGAGTATAATAACTAGACTAGCTAGGAACTACCTAGAGCCTAGATACGAGTTAGAGTTGGTTTAGAATACTTTCTAAGATTAAGAAGAGATAGTTGCTCTTTTAAATACCTACTTTTTAACTGGTTATAAGATAGAGGATACTTAGAACGCTTTTAGATCCTTATAAATAGATACTAAAGAAACTTTTACTGAATTTAAAAGTCGCTTCTTAAGTATAGCTATACTCGGAGAAGTATATGAATTAGATAGGTTCTTATATATATAGGAAAAGATTATACCTTAGCTTTGAAACTTAGCCGCTATAGAGAAGAGATGCTAGAATTATAACTTTGCTAAGATAGTGTCTAATCTTTTAGCTATAGATAAGGAGATACGCTAAAACGCTAAGTTATATGATATCAGCATTTCGGTCTAAAATACCCCCTCCTTATCTGATTTAGCCCTGAACTCTCTACGATACGACAGTGAATCGTCCTCTACTTCGGAAGTGGAATCGGAAGATAATTAAGTCCTTAAGTACCTCGAAGGGAATAAGGTATTACGATAACATTCGGCAACAAAATCCTTTGACCAGCCGAAACCCCTCTTGTTGTTATCCTGAACGTCGGATAACAAGACAACTTCGGAAACAACTTCGCTTTTGACTAGCCGAAACCCCTCTTTTTGTTGTCCATGGTTACTCGGACAATACGACAACTTCGGCATCAAGTTCTTTTGACCAGCCGAAACCCCTCCTTTTGTTATCCTGAACTTCGGATAGCAAGACAACTTCGGAAACAACTTCGCTTTTGACCAGCCGAAACCCGACCGACTCTGATCAGAGTCTTACAGTCTTTACTATCTTACCTTCTTTTACTTCTGGCAGGGCTAGAAGTTCTTTTTATCTAAATTCGACTTGGATACGAATCGGTACGCTCTTAAAAGGATAGTAACCTCTTAGCTGAGTTATCACTATCTATAATATTATCGATTTTTCGTTTCCGACTTTACTCTAAAAACTAGCCAACCTTAGTTTAGACGGACCTATATTCTTTTAGTAAATTCGAATCGGATACGAATCGGTTAAAACACGCTTTCTAATAAGATATAACTCAGAAGTGAGCTCTTAACTGAGTTATTACTACTAATTACGATTAAACGACCTCTAACTCTATTCTGAATTCGGCTCTGACTTTATTCTAAACTTTTTTAGACTAACACTCTTTTAGCAATTCGAATTAGATATAAATTAGTATACTCTTAAAGTAAGCTCTTAACTAAGTTATTACTACTTCTTAACTAAACGACTTCTAACTCTACTCTAAACTTTTAAATTTAACTTTTAAACTTTTATTCTAATTTTACTTTAAACTTTTAAACTTTTTAAACTTTTTAAACTTTAAACTTTTTCTGACCTACTAGATAGATTAGACTATACTCTTTTAGTAGACGCAAATGCTTACTTTAATATTAAAGGATTAGAAACGAAGTCTCTATTTTACAAGTATCTACGAATTAGGTCAGTTACGATTTAGACCTAATATCTTAACACTTATCTCGCTTACAACAAAATTATAATAAATAAAGTATCTTCGAACCCGGGTTAGTTACGATTTAGACCCTAACCTTCTTACTTATAATAAAATCAATAAATATAATAAATGTTACTATACTTATACTATCCCGATTCCACTCTAAACCTTGAATAAAAAGAGATAGAAGACTTAGGACAAGTCTTTTTTAAGGGAGGAGGATGTAATAGTATACTGTCCTATATAGCTAATATTACGTGGTATATGCTATACATATAAGCTTTCAGTAGTTGTTGTTTTATATTATCTAATTTAGGAAGGTTACATACGTCTATACATCTGTCTAGACTTTCAGACGTACTTCGTAGGGTTCGGGCTTTTATATTAGCCGACGTATGTCGTTGTTCGGTTTCGTACCCCTTTTTGTATTGTCTAAAACCTCTTATATATAGTAGCCTACTCCTAGAGTTAGAAAAGGCTAGTTATTGTTTTCTTCCGTATTAGAGCCTAGTATTTACATACGTTATTCTGCCAAACGCACTCCTATATGCCTCTTCTGTAGTTGTGTGTATTTCGTGCCGTTACAGTTACTAATCTTTAACAGGACTAGTGCTATACTTTATAATCTTCTTTAATAACGAAGTAACGAGAATTCGATAAACCGTAACCTCTTTCGAGCTGTCGGATATAAAGCATTTAATCTAGCTTTTAGATCATTAGATTAAGAGTATAATTTAACTTCCAATAGTATTCGCTTAAGAGCCCAAAAGTCGCGCTTAAGGCCTTGGTATTGCTTCGAAGAACCCTCGTTTAAGGCTAGAGCTATAACTAGATCTTTAACGAGTAGATATATGGCTGTAAGATCTTTTACAGATCGAAAGGAACTTTGCAGGTTAAGAACTCCGGTGTAAGATTACTGTTAGTCCGTTAACTTAGAAGATGAAATGAGGCGAGGGCGGGTTAGAAGAAATATATAGGTCGCGGCAGTTTTGTATAGCCTGGCAAGGCGAGGCAAGGTACAGCTTACTACCTCTCGGCACACTTTATAGGCCTCAAATCTCCTGAATAGAGTCTAGCATGTAAGCCGCACCGCCTATGTTTTTGATGGTTTATGAGCAATGAGCAATTGGTTTAGCCTGCGTCACGATTCCGTTGTGAGTGTGCTATGCGATATTGACTATCCTCCGTGAACAATAGGGACTGAATAGACTTTTTCAGCTTTCAATTGTTATCAGTTAACCTCCCTAAAGTTCTGCTCGACATTTAGCCAAATAACGCGAAAATTTCTCAACGTTCAATCACTCGCTTTCCCCAGAAATGTACAATGTCAATTCCCTACGAGAAATTATCGGGACCTTTAGCACGCGATATAGCAATGCTTTATCTACCACCGGCAGATTTTTCCAAGTATTTAGAACCTTGAGTGGTAATTTAATTTAGGGAAATTAAATCATTTGAGGAGCTTTAAAAGTTTAGCAGGCGAATGAGTTTCCACGAGTTTTTAGAAGTTGTACAAGGGCTTATCTAAAGAAGCTTTATTTAATGTAATTATTGGAGAAAGTTTACATATTAAAAAGAATAAAACAAGTTCTAAGAGTTTTGAAGTGAGTATTCGAGGGGGAGTATAACAACTCGGCTATCGGAATGAAGAAAAAAACTGTCGAGGTTTTGGAAAGTGGAAAGTATTTAGTTATCTGGACAGAACTTGTCAATTCCATAATTAGGCGAGTTAGACGTACCGTACTATATCTAAGGACATAAGAGTTAAGCGAGGGGGGTCCTTCTTACAAGTTAGAGGGAAGTTGATAAAGTCTCAAGCGTATTGTAAGAAACATAGAAAGTGTAGTTTTGTGAGCCTTGGATATTTGTAATAAATCTAATAGCTGCTAGTAAATAGTAAACAGAATTAGGAAAATAGTAATATTATAATATAACCTTAAGAGAAAGACCTATATATACTCTATTAAAAGTACTCTTAGAAACGTAAATAAGAGAAGTGTTTATTAGAATATCTGGATTATCTAGGATGAGGGAGTTGGAGGGAGAAAAGCAGGGTAGCCATATGGAAGAAGGTCAGCTAAATGACGTTCGAAATCCACAGTACTTTGATTGTTAGGGTTTGCTGAAACTGTAGCCAGAAAATCTTTAACCGCGGGCTTACTGAAACGACGAACAGATGCTGCTGAGTTCGCAAGTATATCTTCTAGCTTTAGTCTTGTGGCTACATTAACGCCTTGCTTAGCAGAGCCTATTAAGTCGAGGGAAAAGACAGCAAGACGGGCAGTAAGGTTATTAATATAGGCGTCCATAGCTCTGGGAGTATAGAAAGCCTTGTTGCGCAATCAGATACACTCTGCTTCTTCGGCATTAATATCGTTACTGCCAAGAATATACTCTATTACGAGGCCGCGTCCGTTGAGTTTAGATAATACTTGGTTCCTCTAAAGCCTGGAACAACCTCCACTCTAAACTCGATTTGTGCAAATTTGGCGAGAGTTTTAGTAGCGAAGTGCATGTCGAGGGAGACGAGGAATTCATTGCCTCCTCTTTGCAATATTCTTTACAGCTCCAGTGCTTGCTTGTAAGAGGTTAGTAAAGACGAAAAGAGCTCGGCGCCACGAGCCGCCCCGTCTTCATCTAAACACATCGAAAAGTTAGTCGTTACACATAGCTTTCGGGGATTGGCTTACCGAATGCCCCACTGGACAATTCTGCGTGGGCAGTAAAGTACTCGAGTTTATCACCTTTGAAGACCACGGCATAGGTGGTGTTGTCATTTTGTAACCGCAGCACCAAGTCTATCAAGTTCTCTTACATTTGTGAACTCCATGAATTAAATCGGGAAGTGGGATTGTTGAAAGTGATATGGAGATTCCTGTTCTCTCCTGAGAGGTCAGTAAGTTGGTATAGGCTAGAAGATCCAGAGATACGACTCTAAAGACGAGGGTTGAAACCGCAAGCGAGGCGAAGAGTTTAGCAAACATGATGAAGGTATAATTGACTAGATGAGAGATCTGGTTGAAGTCGCTGAGCTGTTGGTGTTATAGACAAAACAAAACAAAAATACTTACTAGAGAAGGGAGAATATATACTCACTCGCAATCATTTCATAGTTTTCCAGCCAGTCGGAGCGGGTCAAACATCAGCGAGACAGCAACGCCTAGCTGGTGGCTTACTTCTAATCCCATACCGATTTGCTTATAACGCATGGCTTAGTGATTACTCAATATAAAAACTTAAAATGTAGTGGCTGAAAATCGAAATTAATATTTGTTTTCAAATTACTCGACTATACTCGTCGGAGCACTTTATTTAAAAAGCTAAACAAAAAGCTCAAATTTTAGAGCTGTTTAGTTCGTATATATTAGTACCTTTTTGAGAAAGCGTTACTAAAAACAAAGAGGTAATATATAATAAATACATGTATATTATAATATATAATAACGTTACTAATATATATTATAGTATACACTTTTATTCGCACTTCCTTAGAATATATATAGTAAGATATATACTAGTAAAATTCTATAATTTAACGCTATACCTTTATATCTTTAACTTTTATATATATATATCTTCTCCTACTTGCTTATATATAAATACTACTAACTCTACTATAATTACTAGAGCTAGTCAAATATATACTAAAATAGATACTAAACTTTCTTTAAGCTAAAAAGATATTTAAGATAAAAACCTTGATATATACGAGGATCTTTTCACTCTATACTTGTGTATAAATCTTATATCTCTATAATAAAAGTTATATACGTGCTAAATAGGCTCTTAAATATTAATTAAGTCAATTCTTTCGACTACGAGCTATGCGAAGGTAAAGAGCCCGGACTTCGGCTTTAGCATCTATACATATAGCTTTTGCGAGTAGTTTTACCTTATAGTGTTAGGTAAAAGTTGATAAAAAGGTACGGCAGTAGTATTGTGAGTCCACTTGAATATGACTTATTCAAATGCTATACTGTCACTCTACTACCTAGAGAAACCGGGCTATAAACTTATGTTATGAAACTTTAAATCTAGTATGATCGGAGCTCTCTTCAAATCATTAAATAAATAATTGTGAAACCCCTGACCAGGTATCTGACTTCGATGATCACGAATACTTTTTGAGACATAATAAAAGACAACAAATCTCTAGTACTGGCTAGTTGTTCTCTGCTTGGAATTCGGAAGAGAGATTAGTGATATTGAAAAATCCCGTCTAAACTCTTCTCGAATAACTGTATTAGACGATCCTTATATGGATGCGCTGTAGTATGATTTTTAAAATTTAATTCTTCTATAGGTTCACGAATAATACTTAATCCTGAATAGGTAAAGCATACTATATCACGTGGTAAATATAACTTGTGTCTTCCGTCCGAGTTATCTATAATGCTCTCACGAGACCTAGTAACCCTTTTTTGTTTCATTATTTGAAAGCTTTATTCGTGTAATAGTTCGACTATCGGATTCATTTATAACCTGGATAGGTCACGTTTTTCTTATGTGAAAAGCGGGGAATCTCAATCGCGTCGCGTTTTCTACTCATCCCGACCACTTTTCTAACGATTGTTTCCATTACTTCTTATTAATTGTAGACGTCTATTTTATGTTCTATTTAAATCAGAGGTTCGTTGCACAATGACCATAATCATTTCACTTCTTTGCGGCAGCAGCAGCAGCCATTTTCGCCGCTCTCTCCTTCCTCCACCCAGGGCACTTGATTCGTAGAAGAATTACCGCGTTTCCTACGAGGAGTAAATCTACTATCGCGAGGCCAGTAAAGCACCATCCCACGCCCATCTTCGACACAAGAGGTCTAATAATAACTGACGCGATTGCGGCTGCTGGGTTTCGCAATAGGTTGCCCAGTGCAAAAGCTCCTGCCGCCTGTTGCTTGACACATTCTGTCAAAAAAGCAGTTGTAGCAACAAACACCCAGCTCATGCCGAATCCGTCTTTTACATTGTTAGCTACTCCCTTTGAGCATAGAATTGGATGGACCTACTCAGAAATGTCGCCACAAGAACGGCAGCTGGGTGGATCTTGAAGTGCAAAAACCAACCGTACATGAGGCATCCAGCAACACATATCAACACACCCCAAATCTGATCCACGAGTCGATTCTCCGGATCAACTGTTCCGGAAGCAGAGGCCGCAACAGCGCGCTTTCGTCTCCAATCCGAGAATCGACCTCCAAGCATGGACCCAACAATCATTGCAATTCCTAGCTCGGTCAGTATTACTCGTCAACAGCTTTTCCCCCGATACTTACCAACTGCTAGGAAACCAAAACCAACAGCCGTTGTCGACCAACCATATATATCCTCCAACGCGGTTGGCAAATGTACCGAAATCGCGAAATACGTCGAGTATAGCATGGCTGTATTGAAGGAGACAATTCCGATAGGGGCATAACAGAACATCCGCCAGAACCCAATCAGAGATGGCTTTGGTGGAACAGGTCCTCTCTGAGACTCTGGTACTGGAGTTGCGAAAAATGCAGGCGGCATCAGAATGAGGCCTTTCCCAGCAAATACCGAGCCATTTCCTACTCTGGCTCGAAGCGTTTCGGGCAACATCAACACAATGATCACCCAAAGGACAAATCCTGATATTGCTGTAACCCAAGTCAGCCACAAGAACCAATACTTTCGAAATTCCAAGTACCTAGGAAACCAAAGATCCATCTCCAAGTTGTCAAGCCGGCGAAAAGACCACCTAGAACTGGTCCAAAAACGGGACCACACTGAGGTCCAAGCAAGAAAATTGACATTGCTGCCGCTCTATGCTTCACTTCGGTAACCTGAATTTCAATTAAGCCTTTCTTCAAGGGTGGGTTTGCAAGGCACAACTCACATCTGCCACTGTCCCGGCTCCCATTGATACAACGGCGGAAGAGCCAAATGACTGTACCATGCGAAGCACTATCAATGCCCCAAAATTCGCCGGTACAGCTGCCAACAAAATATTTGCTCCAATGTAAATCGCAAGAGAAATGATATACAATGGCCTCCTTCCCTTCCAATCCGAGAAACTAGACCAGAATAATGGCTACAACTCTATTAGCTTTCATTCGCAAATCTAACAACCGCGGAAAGGCTTTCAATTGTTTAAGCTTGGGAGACTTACACCAACTGCAAACATTGCCATGAACACCGACACCGAGGCGTTGATTGCTGTGCCCGAGACCTTGAAATCATTCTTCAAAACTGGAAGTGCTGGGAGATAGATTCCACCAGCGAGGGGCCCAAGAAACCCCGCGATCGTTGTTACTGCCAGGATAAATCTCCGTCTCCCAGGCGAGAATCCCGAATAAGGTGGAGGAGTTACTGGCTGTGCTTCAACTTTTGAAAGTGCCGATGGATCTGGTTTTAGCTCCGTGGCTTCTGGTGCTGGTTTGGTGCTGGTCTCTGGCAATTTTTCTTGCGATCCTCCTGTCGTGATTGACACACTGCTCCCGAGAGATTTCTCCTTCACTTGGTCCGCCATTATGAAGATAGGGTACTTCTCCAGCGTTGAACTAGAGAGGATCGAAATATCTTGTCGTTCAAAGTTGTCGACTTTGTGCAGAGTATGCTTCAGATTCTCCTCAAAGTTTGCGTCTGCAAAGTGAACTCTGACTTGAAAAAATTAGAGACTCAAACAGTCAAAGCACATGGGCGTCAAAAGTTTACGGGATGCACCAGAACAGGGTGGATGAGCTTTGCCCAACGCAGCCTCAGCCATCGTCTGTGCCTCCTAATATTTTTATTCACCTCCTCCGTACATATTCGGCATACGACCCTTTGTGGCGTTTTTTTCATTCGCGGCTCTGACATGGGACAGCGTCGCCAAGGAACTGATGTGGCATCTGGTTGCCAAGGTTGACTGCTTCCAGTCTTACATCGTACAACATGCTCATTTATGCTCGTTTTGACATGTTATTGGAAGGTGCCCTGGAGGAGGAAGGCAACATGCTTGGACCCCCACCTCATGTCTGATAATCAGAGTTGTCGCCCATGCGGTAGAAGTAGTTCTTAGCGTACACTTACAAAATCCAGAAGAGTTTCCACGTTCTAAAACCAACGCGCTCCCCGCAGAGTTGTGGGGAGCCGTGAGGTTGTTTTATGGGGGTTAGGTTTAAGGTTTCCTATTGTAGAGATATCCGTGCGATGATATGAGCAAATTCTTTCCTCCATGGTCATTGCGATTTCCTATGTTGAGCATTTTGTGGGTAGGGGACCAGTGGTTCGAGTAGACTTTCCCCTCCCGATGGGACGAACAGTGGTAAACTTATTATTGAGCAAGTTTGTACGTTCCATGGTCTATGTAGGCATTTGGACTCATGCTCGATATGGCGAATGAACCGCATGTTGGCCGCGCAAGATGATTCGATCTAATCTGGTGTGTCACAACTTTCAGTCTCTGAATGTCGAGGTGTCACTGTAGATTTTCTTGATATTCCCTTCGTTTTTCTCTCATGTTATTCCACTCCAGAGTACAATCAGCACCAAATGTTCAGATCGTGCTCGAAGAACATGTCTACAGAAAACCGAATTCCCGCCAAAACTGGCTCTGATGGTGACTCAGTTTCCGCCGATAGCAAGAGCCCAAATGAGTACGACGCAAGACGAGGTGATGCAACAGCAGAGGAGTTGCACGCCAATGATAGAGAAGATGAAGCTGAGCATTCCGTCGCATCTTTGGGGTCCAGAAGGGCATTGTTGGGTTGGCTGATATTGTGTTATTCGGCAAGCACACTTCACTTCTATTATCTTCGTGTATCGCAACTAATATTCGCTTTTTAGACGGGTCCAACGAGCTCTGTGGCTTTCACTTATGTTGCGGCATCAATACAATCGGTCGCAAACCTCTTGGGGCATGTTCCGGGGACGAACAAACCATGTGCCAGAAGAGGTGTTATTAAATGCGCTGTGAAGTTTGGTGGCGGGGAAATTGATTATCTCAGTTATATGTGAGTGTGAAGTTGTCACCATTGATAGGCTGAACTAATCCCATTCAGTCTATACTCGAAAGCAATCGGAAGAGCTTTGGAGGGAGTGCTGACGATCTTGATTTCTGGTGTTGCGGATTATTCGTGTAAGTGATCCTCATCTCTGCGCAGGACTCGAGGCTGACAGTGACAAGATTACCGCAAGACGTTGATGATGGGTTCCATCTTCCTCTTTGGTGTTCTCGCTCTTCCGTTTGCTGGTCTCGAAGGGAAAACTTATCCGTATCTCGCCGCGTTAACAGCATTATACATTACCATGACCACCATCCAAGGTATATATCAAGTTATCGAAGCATCTTATATCCCAATTTTCATGAGGTCTGTGGGTTGGGGTAGAGCACGTTCACGAATCGAGAGCCCCAGCGAAGACCCTGTGCCAACAGAAGGCGAGTTGTCGAAAAAATCATTGACAAAGGGCGCGAGAGTCAGTGTCCTTGGTTTGGTAGCAGGTAATGTTGGTGGCTTAACTGCATTGTTGATTGGCATCGTTATCACGTACACAAGAGGATCTTACGTGACTGCTGGATACCACAAGTAAGATTTGTCGCCTTGCTCCATAAAGGTCGGATGCTAACCAATGGTAGTTTTCTGTTGTCAATCACAATTGCTGGATGTTTGACGAGTAATAATTATTCCTTGCTATATATTCGCACAATGAAACTAACTCTTCTTCTAGTTGTCTTTGCAATCTTCGGCGCATGGCTTCTTCCAAATGTTCCGGGAAAGAAGAAGCCTGAAGGAGCCAACTTGGCCATCTTACCATTTCAACGATGTATGTGGAAAAAATCATTTTAAACTCCATATAAAACTAACACATAACAGTTGTAAGACTTATTCGGGCTGCGCCTCGCTATCCAGAAGCTTTCAAGCTCTGTATTGGGTGGATTCTTTGGAATACGTGAGTTTTCTAACCCAACACAACACTCTAATGCCTTCTCGATACCAAAATACTGATTTCCAACTTAGTGGATATGCCAACATGCTCAGCGTCATGGGCCTCCTCTTCCTCGAAGTCTCCGGTTTGAGCAGCGGCGACAAAGTGTACACCGTCTACACCTTCACCAACGTAATCTTTGCCTGTCTCGGCTCTCTCTCCTGGATGTTTCTGTTTCCTTATCTTAACCTCCCTATCAAACGCTGGGCTTACATCTTCCTAACCGTCAACATTCTTTGCGTTCTGTGGGGTACCATTGGAATCAGCAACAACGTTTCCATCGGCTACAAAAACGTAGCTGAATTCTGGGTCGAGCAAGCGCTATTCATGAGTACCTCTTCCGCACTTCGATCCCTTAATCGCGTGCTTTATGCTTCTATGTTACCACGCGGTGCAGAGGCACAGTTTTTCGGTCTTGAAATCACGTTCGATCTTGCAGTTGGATGGATTAATCCTTTGGTGCAGGGAGTGATTCAAGACCGGACCCATAATTTGAGGTTCCCTATGTTGCCCAACTTGTTTTTGATGGTTATTGCTCTCGGGCTATATTGGTGGGTTGATGTTGAGAAGGGTAGGGAGGAGGCGAAGGTTGAGATGGAGTGAGTTGTGGCTTGATCTTATTTCTTCCCCTTACTCCTATTTGAAGGTCGTGAGAATGCGACGGTTTGCTAGTTCATTCTAATAATCGTATTCTAATTCCTTCTAAAGATTCTGAGTTTGCTAGTGTCTTCATCCTTATTTCTCGTTTCTACCCCCACCCGAACTTATTGCCTACTCAGAGAAAGACCTAGAAGAAAACGCCCATGCCATCTGAATCCGTTCTCACTCAGCACCCACTCACCAAGCATGCTTGCCCGAATCCTTTCGATTGTAACCTCGAAAGTAACAATTTAGAAGTGGGATCCTATTTCTCGCCGCGACAGACCGTTACCAAACGTGCTCTTAGTGGCTTTTGTTCCCTGCATTCTCACCTTTTACGAGCTTTGTTGTGATGTAAGACCTTACGTTATGAGTTGGTGACCAGCCACAATCCAACCAAAGATGCGTTCTGTTGGTTTTGCTTCTTACTCATGATATCTTGGAATAGAATTCTATCAAAATTCGCAGACGCAGAACCGGAATCCTACACTAAGAACCTTGTTACATATATGTCCCCTGCAACGCCACAATTTATTCTCTCTCCCCTGTAGGCTAGCCGAGCTGTTGACATCTGCAACACTTCATCCGACATGCGTCTTGCCAAGTACCAACTGCATACCAAGCCACTAGGACGTCTGCCGCATCAACGTATCTCACCACAGACCCTTTCTCTCACGAGCGTTTCCTTTTAAAACGCAAATCAATTCACAAAACTCCCCGAACCAGACGGGGACTTTAAAAAGGTGGAATGAGATGCTTTGAGCAAGTTATTATCCATGTCGTCTTACGGTCCTGTAAGAGGCACACGAGAAGAAAAACGTGGTTTCTCCTTCTATGTCTGGATGAGGCAAATAATGGTTGCCAATAGTTTCGGGCGGAACTACCCCTCTACATAAAATTTTCCCATGGTTGTTGATGTTAGTGCTTACCACCATTTTGGTTGACTTTCGGTCAGAGTTCTGGATTCTTTGAGTGTGGAGGAATTTCTGAAATCCGAATGACGTGGATGCGCAATCCAGCTGTGATGAGTTAAGGCCGTAAACTCACACTGTAAGCCACCATAACAAATAAACCACCCCACGTTCGCACATAAGCTCTGGATCGCTTCCGGTTCGTCAATCAAGTCGACATACATACTCTCCTCCCAAATCTGTACCTCGTAACCCACCCGTCCCATCGTGAAAACACAACTTCTTCTCTCAGCGAAACCATGAAACACGATGCAACCAAGGGTATCTAAAAAATATGGACAGTGCAGTAGTGCTTGTGTAGCCCTATCGAAATGGGTTGAAGCCGAGATTGGAAAGGTGGTCCCTGGAGCCGCATCCGTTAATTACGACAGGCTGGGCAATGCTGGGCGCTATAATATACCGACAAAACCCGGGTTGGGAAAGTCGGTTTGCCAACGACGAGATGAGAAAAAGGACCGAGTTGTATTTGTTTCATCTCAGTCAGCGACGCTCGTCGGGTACTGGATTCAAATCTTCAGGCTCGATACGATAGTTCTTTTCAACGTGTTGGGAAGTTTAGAGAAAGAAAAGCAATTCAGGTGAAAAAATGAGCAAAAACCTATCGGACATATAGGCCGCATCGACCCAAAGGGGTCAGATCTTCAAAAATCGAGAAAGAATGAAAATATTGCCCAGAAGGGATATATTTCCGAAAATCTGAGTTTGTTTGCGCTAGATTTTAACTCGCTAACCCCTGAAAACGATACGGCGCGAGCCGTCGACCCTCTTAAAAACGCCTTCCTACTATCCCCCCCCCTAAATAAAATGTAGAGTGCACAGACCTTTAGTATAGCACAGCGGCCGTGCGTTTACATTTTATTTAGGGGGGGGGATAGTAAATACTCCCCCCCCCACCCTGTGCCACCCTGACATTGTCTGTCAGGTGCAAGGGTGTATAATGTCTGTGCGGTCTACAGACAATCAAGAGGGGGAGAGAGCAACAACAAAGCATCAAAGTGACCTCACCCATCTTTTGACTCGAAGAATTTGTACTTTGAACATCTTTAGTTTCTAATTTACCTACCCACTTGAAATTACCAACTTCTAGAACCCCTCTTTCTCACTCCCCACTCCCCCCGACGTCCCACGCGCACGAAGAACGAGTTTCAAAGCACGTGGATACAGCGGTCCGGCCTATCGAGAAAAAAATCAGCTCAAATCCCATCATCCCCTCACTCACCCTCCACTAAAAAAGTAAGAAAGAAGAAGACTCACAGGTGTCATCCTCTCAACCCACTCCGGATCGACCCCCCACTCAAACGCCCTCACTAGTGCTACAGCACTAACCCTCATCTCCAACATGGCAAACCTCTCCCCCAAACAAGCTCTTGAACCCCCATGAAAAGAGATAAATTCCGCTCTCGCCTTCGCCTTCCGATATCTCTTGCTAATTTCCTCATTGGTAACACCCCACCTTTCAGGGATGAACTCATCTGCGTTGGTACCCCAGACTTTGGAGGATCGGTTGGTGGAGTAGGCGTTGTAGCCCACGAATGTGTTTTCCGGGATGAGGATTTTGGAACCAAGGAGTACGGGGACGGAAGTACGGCGATTTATTAGTTGAGAGATTGGGGGGAAGAGACGGAGGACTTCGTAAATTATTGAGGTTAGGTAGGGGAGGTCGGTTAAATCGGCTACTGTTGCTGTGTTTAGGTCGAGCTTGCTGGTTTCAGTTCTTACTCGGTTTTGGATGTGCTTATATGTTGTTAGTGCTGCTGGCTGAAGATGTTGGCACTACTCACGGGGTGTTTTGCGAGTAGGTACATGATTGAAATTAACAACAGTTGAGGGTTCTCTTGTCCTGCGACGAACGTCACGTTTAAGTTGTCATGGAGTTGCTTGTCATCGATAAGACCTTCATTGCGAGCTGCAAGTAACCTGCTTCCCAATTTGCCAGAGCTCAAAGAAGGTGATTTACCCTCATGGCTCTTGGTCAAAGTACGATCGAGCTCTCGCGAGAAACTCATAACAAGTTCCCTAGCTTTTACCCGACTAGGAATAGGTAAGCGATCGAGAAAGGGAAAATTCATGAATATCGGTTGGAAAATTTGACGTTTTACAGCTGACTGGAGGGTATTAAGTTTTGCGGTAGGGTTTGTGAGAGTCTATAAAGGTAGTATTAGCTCAAGGAGTTTCGCGAGTTTATTATTCTTCACTTACTTCAAAATCGGTTTGGAGAAGACATTGAGAAACATTCGCGATAGTGTATCGTTGCAATAGCTCTTGAACAGCGATACCATTTCTCCCGGCAGCTCTTTGGGTATCACCCAGTAACGTGCAAAGTAGAGAAGCATTTGAAAAAAGCAACTCTAACTCAGAATCGAAGTTCCTCTGCAAACCTGGACGGACGATACTTTTGTACAGCTTGTGATTTTCAGCTCGAGCAGAGATTATATTATCACCTTCAAAGGTCAGTTTCTCTTTCAAATAAAGATAAGAAGCTCCACTCACCGAGAAATTGAGCTACGACAGCATGAGGAATTTTCTTCTGATTCCCTGTCTTTTGAAACACTTCTTCATCTTTGAAAATTTCAGCAAGATATGCCGAATCCTGAACAATTATGTTCCAACGAGCCCCGAAGAAAATCTTGACGGCTCCATATTCTCTCAGGGGCTTTTCTAGATACTGATGATACGTATCTTTTTGGTCGACATCTTTGAAAAATGGTATGAGAACAACCCAGAAAGGTATGGCTGGGATATTCGGAGGATACTTTGGAGGTAGGAAGAAGAGGTAGTATATAAGACCACCGAGAAAGATGAGTCCAAACAAGCCTTGGAGGCAAGTATAGAGAAACATGCTGTGAAGAGACGTTGAGGTGGATTCTGCAGTGAAGAGTAAACAAATCTCTGTGAAGCAATTATTACGCCGCAAGAGCACTAATTTCAGCATTCATTCTTTTACCTGGTAACGGACTGTTACATACTTGTCAGCCCCTCGCCATGAGCATCAGCCTCGCCAGCCGACTCAGATTCCCCGAATAGGTAATGTCAACTAGCGGTGAATCCAATCTATAAGAATGCATGTGTAACGGGGTAGCTTAAAGTGGGAGTGCCGCATGGCGAAAGATAGTATCATGGTTTATTATTCCCTGCGAGCCATGCCGTTCCAGCAAAATTCAGCTAGATGTAGGGTATACAGCGCCCGAGAAGTGAACCATGTCAATGTGATCAGAAATGGGACGAATGAATCAAGACTATGTAAAAGGAAGTCGGGTTTGACCAAGTTCGATTTACAGCGGGATCCACAGGTCGGAGTCCACGTTATACCTTCTAATTACAGACCGCATGTTATGACCATGCCTCTCTCGCACCGCGGACACCACCGAGAATGCGATCAAAGACTCGGCGGCATCACGAATCTGACCTTGGCCCGACCCATTCACAAGAAAGAGCGCCGGGTCGTAGCATTTGTGAGAATATTCCGAGCTTAAAGAAGGCATACGATCAATAAAGGATGGTGTGACATTTTACGGCACATCAAACATAATGAATTGCTGACTTCGGAATCCTTCGTACTTTGACTAAAATGCCCGAGAGAGGGGGCCGTGAACGATGAGGCTGGCTGGCATGTTAGATGAGGAAATTGAATTATGTAGACCTCAGTGTTGATAGATCAATCACAGCAAAACGAGTCTAGCCTTGCGTGAATAGAAGCTCGGCCAAAGAACACGAGGCACAGCCTGCCCCCTGATCTTCAATAAAGCCAAAACACATCTACCCGCAACCTTCACTTTATCCAAGGCAAGCTTTCATTTCATCAATAAAAATGGAGTTCGACAATTCGGGCGGATCTGTCTATCACAAGACACAAGCAGTGTACGTTCGAACTATAGGAGGACAACTAATCAGAACCACTGGGGCAAAGCACCAAGAAATTCAAGCAAGATGGCAACTCATACAACCCCAACTACCGAAAGACTTTATCGATCTCGCGACTGGCCCAAGGAGACTTTCGTATCATGAACCAGAGCAACCAGACCCCGTTGAACTGACAGTTTATGAAATGCGAAGAGAGGGAGAGAATGATATCGTCGGCTTGATCCTGAAATCTTCGCCAAATGGCCTAGACTATCCTTTTCAGGACTTCTTCGTTTCGCTTCTACTCGCCCAAATGCGCTTGCATGCAGGCTCAGCTCCTCAAGAACCAAGGCGACAATCCTCCGAAGAAAACTGTACTGGTGCTATTGTCGACCTTTTCGATAATTATCTTCGTCATTCGGGAACGAAAGACCAATGGGATCAGGGGGGAAGACACTATTTTGAGGCTCGAGTGTCTTTCTTTACTTCGAGAAATGCTAAAGTGGAGTTTTGCTTACCGGCTTGTGAGTGCCCAGTTTCTCTGAGTAAAATGACTTCTTTGGGTAAATCATGGAGCTGAGATATTCCTCATTCTTAAAACTTTCCACAACAGTCCTTGAGGCTCTTGCTCCTTCTACTCCTCAAATGTTAACAAATAAGTATACTGACTCGGAGATTCTGTAGTCCCATGCAAATCATCAAATCCAGACAAAGTCATGGGTACTCTGCCAGACCGAGGCGAAGAAATGGCATTGTTGAGACTACATAGCTTTGTTCGTGAGATCGAAGCCATATATTCGCCGGGGGCAAAAGTGTGGATTATCAGTGATGGTCATGTGTTTAGTGACTGCAGTGAGTACCCTTGCTGAACTTATGGATATCTGCCTAACAATGAATAGTTGGAGTTAACGATGATCTTGTTGATACCTATACTGCCAGTCTAGTTGACATGAATGTGTCGATTGCATCTAAGGACGGGGGTGCAGACCGTGTTGACTTCAAATCGCTTGTAGACTTGTTTGACCTCAAATCTTCGGGTGACACTGTCTCGAGACTCGACATTCCCGGTATTGACCATTTCCTCAACACCAAGGTCACCAATGATGCGGAGCTTTCCAGGCAGGTCTTGATGTCAGGATGCCAGTCTGAAAAGGCCAACCTCCGTCGGAGAATCGATTCCCAAGAGCCTTCAATACTAGCACTTTACCGGGGCTTCTCCAGGTTTATGTTGGAAGATTTGGATATCCATCCTTACACAAAACCGATGAGCCGAAGCCAACGAAAAAAGCTCTCAGTCAAGGTATCTTTTGAGATGATAATGGTGAGTGAGACGACCTTGAAAGTGGAAGCCGTTGCTAATTAAACCAAGAGGAACCAGGCGTACTCGAATCTTGTCGAGCTTCTCTTCCCTGACCACGTCAGGTTGTCGATCCATGCGTAAGTCCCCACACATATATTCTGTCGTCTCTTCTAACATCTTGAACAGGCACACTAATAGTGGTCCTAAATTTGGCATTTGTATGTTTGATAAACAATTCGTCAAGACTGTCCGATCCCTAGAAGACTGCACTGAGTCCGAGGGGCCCTCTTGTGATATCTTGCACATTCCCACACCCTGGCACAACTGTATATTCCAGTTCGCAGGCAGCCCCACCATATATGTCGCCAAGTCGAAGATCATAAAGGATGCTTTGAAAGCAGGACTTGTGGAGGGAGGTTGGGTTGCTGGTAGCCCGGGCAGAGGAGGTTATTTCGAGATTCGCAGGCCTCGACTGCCATCAATCGAACACGAAGATGAAGAGATTATGGAGAAGCCAACGCCTGTGAAGCTCGAGGTTATCGCGGAACCTCCCATGCATATGAGAAGCGGGGTATTGAGGTTGTTATTCCGAAGAGTTGGCGATTGGGCACTCGTTCTCCTGAGACTCGGAGGGGTTGGTGTTCTGAGAATTCGAGGCAACATATATCGATGGACCACGCGCTGGAACAGAGCTCGAGTGTGATGCTATCAAGGAAAGCCGTTGCTATTTGGTTGAAGATTGGCGGTGGTGAGTACTGGTCGGGGCAAAGAACGCGCATACGGAGTTGGTGGAGATATAAAAGGGGAAGAGCGTACATCTAGCTAATCATAGTTCCCTTTCGTCAGGCAGTTTAATATAATTCCTGGAGCCTCAGGTCGTCGACGATCTCGAGAAAGCGGTGAGATGAGTTGCGGGGCGGCAGAACGTGCTGCATGAGGCAAGGCGCAAACATAATTCCTCTAAAGTCTACCTCAATCTTCTTGTCCTTTCCCTCTAGGCCTCTAGGGAAAATCTCTCAACTCGCGCTCAATTGTCATACACTAATTGCAACTCCACCTACACATTTTCTGTGTCTGTTTTGTCTCGCTTTACGTCTCCTCTTCTCAAAACACTACCCCACCAAAGCTACCCCACCACAACCGTCACAATGGAGCGTACAATTGGTCTTCTTGGGGGTGGGCAGCTTGGGCAAATGCTGTGCGAAGCTTCAAATCCTCTCGGCATCAAAGTCATCATTCTCGATGCCGAAAACTCCCCAGCGAAACAAGTCAATGCGAAGACACCTCATGTCGACGGTTCATTCGTGGACGCAGAAAAGATTCGGGAATTGGCACGGCAGGTGGATATATTGACCGTGGAGATTGAGCATGTCGATACACATGTGCTGGAGGAAATTTCAGAGAAAGGGGTGGAGGTCACCGAAAAAGATGGGAGCAAACGTACAAAGAAGGTCGAGGTTCAGCCAAGCTGGAAGACGCTTCGAACCATCCAGGACAAATATTTACAGAAATCACACTTTACAAAGAATGGCGTAGACACTGTAGTATCAATGGCAGTAGAAGGCGATTTGCGGGAAGTTGGAGAAGAATTGGGCTACCCCTTTATGCTCAAAGCTCGAAAGGACGCATACGATGGTCGAGGAAACTTTCCCGTCAAATCCCCTGCAGATATCAAAGAAGCCCTCGAAGTATTGAGAGACCGATCTTTATATGCTGAGAAATGGGCAAATTTCAAATTGGAACTCGCAGTCATGGTCGTGAAAACAGAGGATGAAGCATCGCAGGACTCCAAGGGCACAATCGCATATCCAGCGGTTGAGACCATCCACGAAGACAGTGTTTGCAAATTGGTATATCTCCCTCCACGAGGTGTTTCCGAAAAGGAACAGAAAAGAGCGCAAGCTCTAGCGCGCAAAGCAGTCGGAAGTCTATGGGGGAAGGGTGTTTTCGGCGTCGAGCTATTCTTGATGGAAGATGGAGAGCTCATCGTGAACGAAATTGCTCCACGACCACACAACTCCGGTCATTATACAATTGAGGCATGCCCAACAATGTCGCAGTACAAATCTCAACTTCTCTCCATACTTGGCATTATGCCATCCTCCCCAAATAATATCATACCAGCTATGTTTCCTTCAGCCATCATGTTGAATATCTTAGGTGGTTCGTCAAAATCTTCCCACAACAAGCTGATGAGCGAAGCAGTTTCCATTCCAACTGCTGCCCTACACATGTACGGCAAAGATTCCAAACCTGGACGCAAAATCGGCCATATTACGATTGTCGCTGGCTCCCCTTCACAGGGCGAATCTCTGATTGAGCCATTAATTGCCATAGTGGACCATATGCGCGCGGAAAGAAAGGGTATCTCACCTCCTGACTCAAAATTCCTACAATCTCGCTCGCTTTCGTCACAAACACCCTTGATTGCGATAACAATGGGTTCCGATTCTGACCTTCCAGTCCTCAAACCGGGACTCGCCCTCCTCGAGACTCTATCAATCCCATACCACGTCACAATCACCTCTGCTCACCGCACACCGACCCGCATGATGGATTTCGCATCTTCAGCGGTCGCTTCCGGTTTCAAAGTGATTATAGCAGCAGCAGGTGGCGCCGCTCATCTTCCAGGCATGATTGCAGCTTGCACACCATTACCTGTTATCGGTGTCCCAGTCAAGGGCAGTACTCTGGATGGAATGGATAGTCTTCTTAGTATCGTACAGATGCCTCGTGGGGTGCCAGTCGCCACTGTCGCTATTAACAATAGCATTAACGCTGCTCTACTCGCTGCTCGTATTCTGGGGGCTACTGACCCAGTCATCCAAGAGAAGTTGGTTGAGATTGCAAAGAATAGTGAAGAGGAGGTTTGCGGGAAGGCTGGGAAGTTGGAAGATCTTGGATTCGAGAAGTATTTGGCTAAATAGAGAATGAAAATACCAATTTGTTGTTTTGTGAAAAATATATTCCCTCTTGATTACTTGATTACTTGATTCGAGTCCCAAAGCCTGGTTTGCTCGTATATCATTTGTTTGTTCTTTCGATTCTATCATGCTGCCATTCACACGAGCCCCCTTCACATACCTCACCACTTTCCATTCACAGACCGTACTCTGGGAGGGTTAAGTATTGATAGCGGGAGGTACCCTTTTCTTCCCTTCCAAAAACACAGCCAAAACATATCAACATACAAAATCATTCTCATCCTCCTCGAAACCATACACAGCAATCCCCACACGAACACAAATCTACAACATCAAAAACAATGGAAGAGTCTTCCACTCCCAAAGAAACCGTCAATCAGACTAGCACACAAGCAAACCCGAAGTCAACCTCTATCCCGCGACCTCCAAGCCCAGAAGCGGAAGTCCGATGAAATGAGGACATCTAAGCAAAGATGCCATAATCTGTGATTCTGAAAAGTCTCCCTGTTTGGGGCTTTCTGAGTCGGATTCTTGATAAGACAATTTTCAAGAAGCAATGATGGGTTCCGGAATCTCCAGGTTGTGTCTTTTGTTCTTCAGGCATCTGAGGGTTGCGGGAAGTCGGCGAAGGGTGGCCCTGTGAAAAATGAAAATCTGCTTTGATTTAGATACTAGTACTAATCGTCTTGCCTTTTTGAGTTTCATGGCTACTTTTGTACTTTTGTTTATATTTCTGGATCGTCCGTCACCTATTCTCTATTCACTTTGTCGTTCTCTTGTTGGCCCAAAGTTGGGTCAACTTGGTAAGAGTCTCTGTCATTGTTCAGCGTACATCTGTCTAAAGTCTCAACGTGTTATTCTTCTAAAAGGTTAAGAATGATTAAACTAATGTATACAACTTACATGAATTAACTTGGGATAATCAAGATTAGCTCGCCTATTCACTGGATGCTACGTTAAGCAATCCACACAACTATTCGACATATCTTAAAAGAATATTATTCAGTGGATATTATTCGGGTGCGCGCTGAATAATAACACCTGCCCAGTATTCCCCGCCCCAAGTCGTTCCTGGTCTGTATACCATTCACAGAGCTCCTTCTCGTTGCCAGTCTTTTTTCTATTCACAGACGGTACTCTGGGAAAAGTATTTAAGAAGCTAAAACTTTTTGCCTTTCTCCCTCCTACATCACAACCAAACACTTTAGTTAAGAGACAAAAGTCCAGACCTCACTCAAAAAATGCCGCCACACTTTCTACACCCTGACACAGCCAAGCAGATGGTCAACACTAAAGCCAACAAGAAACCTGAAAGCGGGAAAACACCTGCGGTACCTAAGGCTGACCACCTCTCTCAAATGAGAGCAGTCACACCTGTCAACATCAACGACAAAAAAGGGGTTGCCAACGCCTCGAATGTCTTCCCAGATCCCCTCAAAAAAGGGGAGGAGAAGGAGGAATCATATAAGAAACAGAAAAGCGAAATGTTCGAGTTGAAATTGTCAAAGCTTTCTATATGATCTGGAGCCAAGTTGATGGAGATTTCTAAGAGCAAACGGAACATTCAAAGAAACATGAACAGGGACCGAATGGTGGCGATAACGCTGGCCAAGAAGTTTCTTCTCGAGAAATTACCATGAATTCTGAAGAAGCAGATGCAGAAGGCGATCGGAGGGAGTGATGAATCATGGCTCATGGGGATACTGGGAATGTAGCGCTTGGCGAGGGGTGTTCTTTTTGTATGAAATTTTTGCCGTGTTTTTGCTATCACTGCCAAGGTTGGGAATTTCTGGAAAAAGTGTGCCAGGAAATCTCATAGAATTACATCAATTGTTTGGGTAGATTTATAAAGTAAAGCTCTGACTTATCCAGAATTAATTCTCTTATTTTGTCACCTTAAGCTTTTCAAGTTAACACGTGTTTAAAAATACAGTGAAAGTTTCGGTCATAAAACAGTCTAGTATAATTTATACGTAAATTCAGATCTTCGTCCTATTGGATTGAAGTTCCATTGCTGTGCCCTATCCAGGCCCCACCTTCTGCCTACACCCATAGCAGGGGGGGGGGGGCACAACAGACAACACCTCGGACACTTCCCAGCCTTGCTCCATTTTCGATTCATCAATCGTTCATCAGCTTCATTCTCCTCAATCACCAGCTATGGAGTCTCCCGAATCCTTTGCGTTTGATCACCTTCCACAAGAAATCCAAAATGGTATTTTCAGCTGCATCACTCCAACTTGGTCCCACTCAGACCTCCACAACCTACGCCTGGTCAACCACTCCTTCAACATAGCAATCACACCAATCCTTTTCCACACACTTCACTTAAGTCGCAATAATCTCAGTCTAGATAGATTGGTGAAAGTTTACGAATCCCCAGCCCTCGCCCGCCATGTCCGCTCAATCTTCTTCGACCGCCGCGTTTGGCACTTCAACCATCAGGAAGAATCTCAAGTAACTTTCCCTTCCTTCTGCGACACCCTACGCTTTGATCTAGCAAAATGCTGGCCAGACAAATTCCCCAGACCATCGAGAAGGGGGAAGGATATATTGAAAGGGATCCCACCAGAGCAATTACAGACCTGGTATGAAGCGGCAGTCGCAGAAAGCATAGCCGACCAAGAGGCTCGCCATGACGTCGACTGGACTGCCTCTTTACCAGAAATCTTCCACCACTTTCCAAATCTGGAAGCGATGGAATTGACACATTATGAAGATAGAACGCAAAATACCGAGTTTGTACAGAGACGAACGGGTCTCACGGGGATGAACTCTGTGCACTTCAGCCTCCTCATTTTCTCGGACTTGATAAAGTTGGCTGCCCAATCAGGAACGAAATTGAAGACTCTTTCACTTTCTCACATCCATGCACCAGACATCCTGGAAGTTGAGGGCGAATTGGAAATACTCAAGACGGTGGAAAACTTGAGATTTGAATTAGATCGCAACTTTACATCTAATGGAGAAACAAATGCCAGTGCGGCGTTGTTGCTTCTTTTAAAAGCATGCACCCATTTGAAGAGCTTGGCTCTGGAGTACTGCCATGCGGAAAAACAGCAGCTGTACTCTATTTCGGAAGCCATCACCAAACATCCGATGCCACATCTGCAAAGACTCGAGTTAGCTAGTCTAAATATGGATCCAGAGCCTTTCCTCGAGTTCTTGGAAGCACACAATCAGACTTTGAGGTCACTGAAACTGTGCAACTGGTGGATACAGGGGAACCCCGAAGATATCATCCAGGCATTTTGGAAGATCCCACAAGTTACTACTTTATCCCACGTTACTTTGGAGGGTCGTTTTCAAACCAGAAAGGACCAGGACTTCCATGGCTGGGAAGCAGTCAACAGACAATCAACCAAAACCAAGCTTTTGCCGGGGGAAGATGTATTGTCTCGACTTGAGACTTTTCTCTGTCGAAGGGGGCCGTTTCCATTTTCTGACACGGTGAAGGAAATGTTGGGTGATCAACTCTTAGATGCGTTTTCGACGGGCGTGTTGGATGACACAGATGCACTTGATATATCTGAGGATGCGACATGGAAGTGGCAGGCTTCAAAAGACGGGTTACCAGTGACGAGACGGCGAAAGAGGAAAGCACGGAAAGCATAGCAATTTCTTGAAGGCAAGATTTTGTTTTCTTTTCTCGATTTCTTTGGGGTTCTGTTTCGAACCGGGTTATTTAATTTTCTCAAGTTTCGTCTGTGGGGGCTAGCGAGTACTGACGCTAAAAGGGGTTTTTGATAATTGTCTGCGCGCGATATTTATTATTTTGCAGAGATTCGTGCGAGACTGTCACAAATCGATGATATTATTTGAGCGAAACTTGACATAATTTGAGACTAGATCGAGATAACTTGTATTTCTTAACAAATATACAGAACTGCAAATGTCTCTCGGAACAAATTTACTTCTCTCCCAAAGTTCTAGGAGAACTCGACGGAGAATTACCTCCAAAGTCTCAAAATACAAATCGATTCAAATCGCACCAGCATGCTAGTAGGAGAACCTTTCAATGTAGCCTGCAGAATAAACACCAAACAAACGGGTGTTTCTTTCTTAACTTGGGGTTTTTAGTCTATCATAGACTAAAAACCCCACACGGCATCCCAATCGAAATGGGGAATAGAGGTGTTGGGACGATAATCGCTTCAGCGATTATCCGGCCCGACAATCCATTTTACCTATACCTAGATAATCGTGCCCCTATAGCTAGTCTTCTCTTTTATTTATTACTATATAATATAATACTTTAACCTCTATCTCTAGATACTAGGCCACTGCTATATAAATAGTGTCCTTAGTAAGGTAACGAATCTCTAAATTAACTGAACGTATTAGTCTATTAACTCTAAAATTGAAATTTTATCTTCTAAATTAAAGAACTAGGCGTTAGTACTAGAAACCTCTAAATCTGCCTATAATATTAGGTATCTACTATTATAGAAAAAGTATATATAAGGTATATTAGAACATTAGAACTAAAAGGATAGTATATATCTATAATACTATAAATAATAAAGATATTTAAAATCTATAAGTATTATTAGTAATAATTAATTTAGCTCTTAGAATAGTATATAGATACAACTTTTATATAAAGTAGAAAGAAGAAAATAATCTACTACTATACCTCTAAGAGGCTACCTTCCTCTTTAATAAATAGTCTCTTAACTTCGTCTATATTAACTAAAGATAAATTACTATTTAAAGAAACTTCTTTTAATAAATTTAAAAAACCTTTTTATAATAGCCTATATTCTACGAAGTCTAACTTAGAATCTTCTATACTATTATAATTTAATTCTAAAAATAAGAGACTAATAGCTAATATATATTTTAGAAGTAAGAGTTTACTAGTACCTAAGTAAGGTATAAAAGTATAGCTAACACTCTTAGAATAAGTTATCTAAGAATTCTTAATAGAAATATCTATTATATTAGACTTATTACTAGTAAGAAGAGGAAACTTAACTATAGTTAGAAATACTCTCTTACTAAATAAAAGACTTTTACTATTCTAGAGGAAAATCGCTACTAAGTTAAATATATCGTCTATAGTATTAGTTCTACTATTCTATAGTTTACTATATAAAGACGTAGAGATATTCTTAACTTTTATAAAATATACTATAAAAGCTAACTATAATAATCTAGTTATACTAAAGAAAGAGAAGTCTTTAATTATAATATCTAATTATTATAGAGAGGCTACTAAACATATTTAAAGCCTCTTATAAGCTATTAAAGGAGACTTTAAGAAGTTAAAGGCTTTATTAATTAATAGATTTCCTTAGAAGAATAGAGAAGATAAAGTAGAATTAGTAGTAGATAAGATAATATTCTTAAGTTAGAATAGACACCTTCTTTATAAGTACTATATAGAAATATAAGATATTAAGTAGGATTTACCTAATACTATAGAAGCCTAGCTATATAAGTAAGCTACTAAGAGACTTAATAAAGAACTAATAAGAATAGTAGTTTATTTTAATAGAGTAATATTAAGGATTATTAAGATTAAATCTTTAATCTAAAATATAAAAGCTACTACTAAAAGATTAGATAACTATAACCTAAGAGTAATAGAAGTAGCTAATATATATTTAGAAGTAGATAACTTAGGATTATAACTAGAATTTAGTTAGATATAGAAGTTTATAAAGATAAATTAAGAAAAGAACAATTACTATATAGCTACTATAGAAGCTCTTATTAACTCTCTTATAAAGTAGACCTCGGCCTCTTAGAGCTAAAATCGAATTCCTCTCTAAGAAGGAAATAGAAACATAGTACTAGTTAGTATTAACACGGCTTTCATTCCTAGACTAAATACTTAGTTTAGCTTAAGAAAGCTATTTATATACTATACTTATAGAAAGGAAGGTTATAGTTTTAAAGACTATAAAACCCTTTTATTTAAATAGTTATTAAGAGCTAAATAATAGAAGTAATAAAATAAATAAAATTAAAATCGTATAATATAAGCTTATATAATAGAGCTTTATTATAATTAAAACTAATACTTCTAATAGAACTTATAAGGTTATTAGTTCTAAGAGAATTAAAAGAGATAACTCTTTTTAAATAATATAAGAAATTATTATAGTATTAGGCTCTAGTAGATGAATTAAGATAAAGCTAGCTTTAGATAATTAGTAATAGGTAATAATTTAGTAGCTAGCTAAGAAACTTAAATAATTTAAAGTAGATTAATATTAAACAGCGCTATAGTTACTTAGATACTACTAAAGTAGATAGTTAATATATCTAATTCTACTATTAATAAGTAGAATACTAGAGATTTAAATATAGTTTATAATAGAAGATATATATATAGAATAGAGGTAGAAATATAAGTACTAATAAACATATTAACTCTAATATAATTATAAGAGGTTAAAGTATTAGTAGTAGAGAAGTAGTTAAGTATAAGGATCTTAAGTAATATCTTTTCTATAGAACCTTCTAGTAGACTAACTAAGAAAGGAAAATATAAAGTACTTATAGTTAAAGAAGATAAAGATAATATTATAAAAGATACTATACTTATATAAGAGCTATTACTCTAACCTCTTACTCCTAGTCTAAAAAAGAAGATAGCAACGAAGAAAGCTAAGCAACTTATTATAAGTATAATAGAATAAGAGGACTTTTCTCTAGCTAATATATTAGTAAATATAAAGCTTAAGATATCTTTACTTTAGCTTTATAATTAGTCTTCTAAAAATAGATTTAAACTTATAAAACTACTTAAACTTAAACCTAAATCTAACTCTATAAAAGCTAAGCTACTAAGAGATAGCTATATTATTAACGTTTTCTAGGTTAAAAATACTAATATAATAACTATAGTACTTATTAAAATAATTAAAGGAATATAGAAGATAATTAATAGTAAATACTTAGACTAGCTAGAAAACGAATTAACTCTATTCTTAACTAAAAAAGTATATAACTTCTATATATAAGTAGTAGTATAATCTTATATTAATTAGAAAGGAATCTATAATTTAAATTAAGTATTATTAGATAGAGGTTCTATTATTAACCTTATACTAGAATTAGTAGTATAAAATTTAGAGTATAAGTTAAGACTAGACTATTTAATTATAATTAAAGTAGCTAATATAATACTTTACCTATTAGAATACTTTATCTACTTTAATATATATATTAGTAGTATTAATAGAGTTATTAATATATATCTTATCTTAGATAGAACCTTATATTTACTATTACTAAGTTAATAATAGATATAAGATTATAGAATTATAAGAGATTATAAGAATAGGAAATATTAGATTAAGATAAAAGAAAGTAAATATAAAGAACTTAAAAGTACTATTCTAACTAAGAGAATCGAAGTCTTTTAAGTAGTTATTAATTTAAACGTTTTATATAACGAATTATCTATAGCTAGAAAAATCGTTTATATATATAAGGTAGAAATTTAGAACATAGTATAATATATCTATAATATAACTATATAAGTATTAGCCTAAGTTACTAAAGAATATACTAAGGAAGTAGATTCTAAGAATAAAGAAATAGTTAATTAAATATTTAAAGAATTATAAGATAAGATTAAATAAAAATATAAAGATAGAAATAAACTTCTTAAAGCTAGTACTCTAGCTAGTACTAATTTACTAATAATTAGACGATTTATAATAATAAAACTATAGTTTAGTTTAAAAGCTAACTATAAGTAGAGGGCCTAGCCTCTACTTATAAAGATAAAGTCTAGTTAAAAGAGAGAGAATTAGAGAGAAAAGTATTAAAACCTAGAATATAATTATCTATTAAAGTATAATATTTTAAAAAAAGATATAAGAATTTAGTCCTTTTATAAGATGTCTTAAGATAATTAAGAAACTAAGATAAAACACTTTTAATATAATTATTATTAAATAATTAGTAGTTAGTAGATATATAAAAGAAGGTAGAGAGTTACTTTATAAATCCTATTAAAATAGCTTTAAATTAAACTTAGTTATATAATAAAAAGGAGAGAATAAGAGTTAAGAAGAGAATAGAAGGGTTAAGGTCTTAGTAGAAGGTATAACTATCTATTATTATAATACTAAAATCTATATAAAATAAGAAATTAGATAGTAAGAAAGAGAAATAGATTAACTTAAATATAGTAGAAGTTAAAAGTATACTCTTATCTACGTCTAGATTACTAGAATCTAAACCTATATATATATATTTATAAGAGAAGAGAAGATAGTTAAGTATTATTATAGCTTTTAATAAAGATAACCTTTTCTATTATCCTAGTACTAAACTATTATAAAGTAAATTAAGTAGTTAGTAAAGAAATTAGAAATAAGTAATAAATATTAGAGTATAACTCTTAAAAGAAGCTATAGTAGTAGAAAGTAAAGATTATAAGAATAGTCTATCTATAGCTAAGACGCTAAAATAAAGCTAGAGTAGTATTAAAGTATATCTTATAAAAAAAAGAGTAAGATTTAAAAAAGTAATTAAAGTTATAGAAAATCCTAACTTATCTAATAATAAAATACTAGAATTTAGAATAGATAAAGGAATATAAATTTTAAACTCTTAATAGACTAGATAAGATAAAATAGAAATATTTATAAGTTAATAAATAATTACTAAAACTAGTACTAAAAGTCTAATATAGAGAGAGGAGGTAGATAAAGAAGAGAATATATTTAATATAACTTATAGATTCTCTATTACTAAAAGACCTTTATAATATAGAAGAAGGTAGATAGAAGTATAAGAACTATATAAGCTAGAATAAAAGAAGATTAAAGATATTATAAATAGAATAATAGAAGAGTTAGTAAATATAAAGAAAAAGAGATATATATTATAAAAATTACTATTTTAATAAAAGGACATCTTTATAGATAATATTAGAAAGATACCTAAAATAGACCTAGTTAAATATAGAATTCCTACTTATTATAATTATACTTTAAAGAAATTACTAATTATAAAATAGTTATTAAAGGAGATAAAATATTAGAAGAAGTTACTACTTAAATTAGTAGAAGTAAAAGTAATTATCTAATATAAATCTTCTTAGTTAATAAGAATATAATTAATTTTAAAGAAAAATAATATAATAAGGATAGTATATAATTATATCCTAGTAAATAAAGCTATAATAAAATCATAGTACTTAATAAAGTAATAAGAAACTATCTTATAGTAAATTATAAAGCTAGATATAAAGTATATGTTTTTATTAGATATTAGTAATAAATATTAGACTATAAAACTGTTTAAGAATTATTAGTATAAAATAGCTTTTTAAACTATATTAAGATAATATTACTACTAAGTAATAGAATAAGGACTTATAAGAGTACTAGATACTTACTTTAAATTAAAAGATTTAAAGTACTTAGTAATACTAGGACTAAATACTAAACTAGTACTATTAGATATTAATAAAGATACCTATTTCTTATATTTTATAGATAATAACTAAGAAGGTATAAAAGACTTTTCTACTTTAATATAGTTTTTAAGAGAATACTACTTCTTAAGAGTAGTATAGGTAAAGCTTATACTAAGCCTACTTAAGACGAAATTTATAGTTATTAAATTAAACTATCTAAAATATTAAAGGCTAGTTAGAGAGAGCTTAAAGCTAGTACTTAATAAGCTAGCTATAATTTAAGATTATATAGTCTTTAAAAGTACTAAGGAAGTAGAACAATTCCTGTTTATACTACTATTCTTAAAGGATTATATACTAAGATATATAGACCTTTTAATAATTATTAAAAGTTTAATAACTTATATTATAAAAAACTATTAATTAAAAGAAGTAGTAAAACAGCGATAGAAGGTTACTAGCTTTAAGTAGTTAGAAAAACATATATAAGCTTTTAAAAGAGTAAAAAAGAAAGTATATATAAATATTATTATAGCTAGAGATAGTAATCTATAATATTACTTAGTAACTAATATATTAGAGACTAGCTATAGAGGTATTCTTTTTTAACTACTTAAAAGTATAATTAAAATAGAAGTTAAGTTTATAAAACTAGCTAAAATAAATATTATTATATTTATGTCTTTTTAACTTATACTAATATAGTAAAAGTACTATACTACTAAGTAAGAAGCTTATATAATACTTCTAAGCTTAAAAGAATTATATTATTTTATTTAAAGAATAAATATCTTAGTAAAAGTATATACTAATTACTCTACTTTAATAATAGTAATTTAAAGTAATAATATAAAAGAGTAGATTATTTATTAGTAAATAAGACTTACTAAGTATAACTTTAAAATTATTAATATACCTAGGAAATTATTAGTAGTAGTAGATAAGTTATCTAGAATTATTAAGTACTTAGCTTATTAATATCTAATAGGATTTAAAGAATTTATCTTTCTAGCTATAGTATTAGAAATTATAAATAAAGAAGTAGAGATAAATAAAACTTTAAGACTTAAATTAATCTATAATAATATCTAAGAATAAATTTAAGAAAAGAAGGAATAATAAACGAAGTGGTTTATTCTATAGTATACTAATACTCTAGAATATAAAATTATAAATACTATACTATATATAAGAATATTAACTAAATTATTTAAGAAAGTTACTAAGAAGTAAGCTATAAATTTAATAATATTAAAAGAGGATAAACTGTTATACTTAAAATTAGTATTTCAAGAATAAGCTAGGAAACTAGTATTCTATATTATACTAAAGCAGGTAGTAGTAGTACTTTAATAATTATATAATTCTTATAAGTACTTTATAGAAAAACTTATACTAAGAAGAACTATTAAAAGATTCTAGTAGTCTATTAAAGCTAAGAATATTATTATATACTATTATTTATATCTAAATTACTAATTCTTAGAACCTTTTAAGCTAATAAAAGGACTTATATTAATCTTATATTTATAATTATAGGATTTAGTAGGATTTAATTATATTAGTCCTATCTTACTAATAGTAAAGTTAAGAGTAAGATTTATACTATTAATAGTTAATTATATAATAAAGTAAGTAACTTTTAAACTATAATAAGCTATAATATTAGTAAATATATTATATAGTTTTTAATAATAAGTAGTAAGACTATTTAAATAGCTAAGAGTAGCTTATAGTAACAATAGTACTTTTTTTACTAAAGAGGTATTTCTTATAAAGTTAGCTAAAAATAGAGTATATTAATACTTTATACCTATATTATACTCTTAATCTATAAGATTAGTAGAAGTATATATAAAGATATTCTTAGAGACTTTAAGAGCAGAATTATAAGCTTTACTAGTAAAGATATTCTAGTAGAATAAGTATTATATAAGAATTAAAGTAGTATTATAGTTAAAAGATATATATATTTATAGATTTACTCTAGCCTAACTTATATTTAAAGAAAACCCTTAAAACTTATTATTTAACTAACTAGTAGAAACCTAGCTATAAATAGTATTAGTAGAAGTAGTAGTATAGAAGGAAGGAATCAAGTTACTTATTATAATAATAATAGGCTAGTTAGTAGAAGAAGCATTTAAAGAAAGGCTTACTATATTAAATAAAATATAAGAATTAGTAAATTAGAGATAGTTAGTAGAGTAAGCTAAGATAGTAGAAGTAGTAGTAATATAAAACCCTTTACTAAAACTTAGTAACCTAGTATTATTATAAAGGTTATAATAAGATAGTTAGCACTCTTATAAACTAGAGCTAAGATAGTTAAAACTATACTAAGTTAGAAAGATAAGTATAAATAATACGTCTATATAGCTAGAAGACCTTATAATATATAAACTAATAAGTAAATATTACTTTAATTATATTAAAAAATTTATTAAAAGGTTAGAGAATAATTAAATTATTAGCTATTAGAAAACTATTATAAAAATTAATAAGAACTTAAAACTAATTATAATAAATTATATATATATAGTAAAATAAGATAAAGAAGAGTAAAAGATAATAATTATTAAAAGAAAGATACTAATAAAGTAAAGATTAAAAATAATAGACCTACCTAATCTACTATATACTTATAAATACTCTCTTAATAAAGAAATAAAAGAAGTTATAAGTAATAGATACTAGTAAGATTAAGCTATAGACTTATATAGTTTAATTAAGAGGCTAAACCTTCTTTAAAAAGAAGAAGAGGAGATTAAGATATATTAGTAAAAATATACTTTATTAAGTAGTAGAAGGATTATAAAACATAATTAGAGAAGAAGGTAAAGATATTTAAAAGTAGGAAATATTAATATATAAAGAATAATAAAGAGATTAAGTATTAATATTTTAGAATTATAGTTATAAATAGTTAAAAGGAATAAGGTATCTAGAAAGAATAGAAAGTAAAAAGATAAACTTTACCTTTAAAGCTAAAGAAAAAAAAGTAAAGCTTTAAAGTAAGGCTTAGTATATATATATTCTCTCTAAGCTTAACCTAAGATCTTATAATATAATATAACTTTTCTTTACTATAATAGATTAAAAACTTTTAAATTAAGTATAATAACCTTTCCTTTACTTAATAATAAGTAATATTAAACTTAAATTAAATACTTAAAAGATAGGACTTCTTAAGTAGATTAGAGATAAATAGAAACCAGCTATAAATTAAAGATAAAAGTAAAGGTACTAACGTTCTAAGTATTATTAAGATTAAATATACTATTATAATAAAAAAATAAACCTATAATAATTAAGAATAACTTATAAATTTAATAACCTTTAATATAACTAAGATAAGTAATATTTTAAAAGTTAACTCTATATCTAAATAAACAACTATTATAAAAGATTAACTATTACTAAATAACTATATTTTAATAAAGTAAAGTAAGAAGTCGTTTTATTACTCTATTAAATTAAATTTAAAGAGAGAGATAGATTATAAAGTAAATAATTTTTTAAGTATTAAAGACTATTACTTAAAACCTAAAGAAGCTAGCCCTAGTAACTAGCCTAAGCTAAAAAGCTAATTAAGTAAGAGTAGAAATATAATTAATATCTATCTAATAATAAATAGCTAAGTAAGTAAAGATAATATAAGTAACGACTTAGACTTTAATTATAACCTATATAAGTTAAGATTAGTTATTAGAAAGATAGATAAGATAAAGAAGAAAGAGGAATATAAATATATAGCATTAGAAGATAGGATAATAAGCTAGTCTAAAGAAGACTTTAATAGTCTATATAAATTTAAAGAATTAAAAGAAGAGAATAATATAGCTAGTAAGCCTAATATATATCTACTCTATTATACTAAGAGAGGTTAAATCTATCTACTAATAAAATACTAAACTTTATAAAGACCTTTAGTATACTATATATAAAGTAAGATACTACTACTATAAGGAAAACGATTTATACTTAAGTTAGATAAAAAGTATAAAGAATTAAAAACATTATAAAAGAATATAACTAAGATATTTAAGAATATTAAGTTTATAAATATATTCTACTAAGGACTAATAACTTAGAAGTTAACTAATATAATCTATTAATTTAATAAGAAAGATCTAAAAGAAGAATTCTTAATATAGATTATAAAAGATAAGGGATTAAGTAATAATAAGTATAATACTATTAGAATTATATATCTTAAAAAAGAGATTTATCTTAAAGTAACCTAGCTCTTATAGATTATTCTAGAAACTAAGAAAGTAGAATAGTATTAACTATTAAACTAACTTTATATACTACTTAACCTTTTTAATATTATAAAAAGAGATTCTAAGTAGCTAAACGTTATTAGATAGAAAGTCCTAAATTAGTTAAAAATAATTAATATAAAGATTTAAGAAGTCTTAGAAAAGGATAATTCAACGTTTAATATACTAATACTTTATCTAATATATTTAAGAAAAGAGGGACCTTATAACTATATATCTTCTTACTATATAAGTTAATAATTATTTAAGAATATTTAAATAGACTTAAAGACTTAAGCTAAAGTAGGAAAGGATAAGAAGGACCTTTAGTATAAAACAAAGCTAGTAATAAGAAGTTAAGAAACCCTTTTAGAGAGAAGTAATATTTTTAAAGAAAGCTACGAATTAGATAACTTAATTAGTAAGACGTTAGAAGTAAATCTATATACGCTTCCTCTAAGAGTTATAAGAGGAAATTATAATATATTATAAGTAATATATATAAGTTAACTTAAGAAACTTATATAAGAGGAAGAGGTAGAAAATAGAGAAGAGAAGTTAGATAATAATAATCTAAAACTAGATAAGAATAGAGAAAAGGTTACTATTACCTATAAAAAGAAGAAAATAAAGTCTATAGCCTAATTATTAGTATAAGCTAAGAAGAACAAGATATTAAAATATAGAATAAGGACTAGAAAGGACCTTCTAATATCTACTTTAAAAGATATAGAGATATTATTATTAAGTAAGAAGAAATATAAGTATATAAGTAAAGTATTTAATAAGAAGAGACGTTATTTAGAGAGGTATAAAAAGAGTATAATTAAATAATAAAGAAAGAATTAGCTAACTCTTAGTAGTAAGGAAATTAATAAACTATAAAAAGAATTCTTAAAGTTAGAGCTTATAAAGCTTTATCTAGACCTTTTTAGAGTAAAAGGATAGCTATTAGATAAATATAAAAAGGATCTTAGATCTTATAAAGAAAAGAAGTAATTTAAGTTACTAATCTATATATAAAAAAGAAAGGCTTTTAACCTTTTAAAGACGAATATCTAAGAAAGAGTATAGTAATTATCTAAGAAACAGAAGTTATTAAAAAACACTTAAGATCGAATTTAAGAAAAAGAGACTAAGATATATAAATTATATTAGGATCTAGTATTATACTTAAAACATAGTTATATAGACTAAATATACTACTTTATAAAATTATAATAAGAATTAAATAGTATAGCTAAAGATTATATAGCTACTTTTAGATAATTAACTAATAAAGAAGAAAGAGATAGTATAGTATTAACGTTTAAGAGAAGATTAAATAAGTTAGAAGGAAGAGATTAAGCTTAATAAACACTTTTTTAGAAAGTAATTATAAGAGGATATCTAGTAATATATAATCGATTAGACATATACTAGACTTTAAGTAATATTAATTACACTTTAAAGATTAAGCTAAGAGAGTAGGCAAAGATTCTTTAACTAGAGATAAAAAGCTAAAGAGAAAAAGGAAAAGTACTAAAAGCTAGTAAAGGAATACTAAATAAGAATACGTCTAAGGAGATACCTACCCCTTTATAACGTTAAGTATTAAGAAACTAAACTAAAAAGAAACTAGTACTCTTAAAAAAGAGAGTTATTAATATAAGAAGCTAGTCTATAGTTAATAGTCTATCTAGTAATAAAGAACTAAGTATAACTCCTATACTATAACGCTTTAATATTAAAGTATTTAATAACTTTAACCTAAACCCGAATCTAATATTAAACCCTATTATAATAGAGACTCTAGTTTAATACTAAGTTCTTTAATCTAAATAGTAAGATAGAATATAAGTAATAGATAGAAGAAGTTAAGATAATTAAGAAGGCGAAGTAAGAAAAAGCTAATAAAAGTAAAATAGAATAATTAGAAGGAGTAAAAGATAGATAAGTAGAATTAATATATTATAAACAAGTATATATTTAAAGTTATAAGTTAGTTTATAGAGAATTATAATATAAGGAGGACTTTAAATTATTTATATAACTAATCGCATTAGCAATATAGGCATAAGTAGAAGGACACTTATTTTAAAAGGGAGGGGATAGTTATTAGGATAATAATCGCTTTAGTAATTATCTAGCCTAATAATCTATTTTACCTATACCTAGATAATCGTGCCCTTGTAGCTAGTCTTCTCTTTTATTCATCACCACATAATACAATACTTTAACCCCCATCTCTGGATACTAGGCCACTGCCATACAGAGGGGCAAACAACACGTGAGTGGCTGATCGATTCCGGTTCTACCAGCCACCACTACTATGCCATGCTACTAGCTTACGAGATTATCAGTGGCTTACTTACCAGCTTACTTGTTGCAGAATGGCTTACTCGAAAAGACTTAGACAAAACGAGGGTGTATAAAGCATGCTCCCAGCCTCCTGGGAACCCGCAGCGCACTAGCAGCTTACCGGCAGCTCACTCGTGGCTTACATGCACTTGGTATGAGCTCTCAAACATAACAACAGCCAACCCAGTAAAAGTATCTAGAACCGAGAGAGAGGAAAGAAAAAAACAAACAACCATCTTCCCACCCAAAGTAAGAAAATGCCGAGTCCAAAATCTCAACTCCAAATCCAGAGACTGAACCCCAAGAAAGTACAAACTACAAATCAGCTTCCCGCCCAAAAGAAGAAAACCAAGTAAGAAACCCCAAGCCTTCTTTCCCACGAAAAACTGGCTTGAACTCATCAGTCTCTATCTCACGCACGCACACCCACACCCACAATTCAAAACCCCTACTAGTATCACGAGACGATATAAGTAAGTATGCCCCTATCTACCTACACCCCAGAAGTCCCAAGGCATTATCTCCGGTTTCAACAAAGAGTAAGCGCGAGACAGAAAAACCCGAAATAGTAACCCTCAACAACATCAACAAACCAAAGTCTTCCATCAATCGAATAAGCACACCTAGGTACCTACCCACACCAACGCCCTCTCAAAACTAAACAACTAGAGGCTTGGGATTCGACAGCAGCGTATCCTTCGGAAATAATAAATGATTCGACGATGAGGACTATGGTCAAAACGGTCGATTCTAAAGCAGATTAGCAAGTGTGTCTACTCAACACAAGCTCTCTCCCCTATGTCTTTTTCAAACCCCTTCCTTTGATGAAAGCGTGTACTCTTCGTCTGGATGGTATATCCACGGGCGTGGGTGACATGGTGCGAACTCTGCTTTCTTCTCTTTTTGTGACCAAATGAGACTTGACAGAAGTCCAAACATGAGAGAAGTAAAAAGGCAAATAGGTTGAGAAGGAAGAAGGGGGGAGGGTAGTTTGTGGGTCAAGTCCATTGCAAAAAGCTTACGAGTGAAGATCAAGAGCGTGTTCCTAGCCTGCACTCAGAAGAACCACACTTAAAAACAACACCCGCTTAAATCTCAAAGGATATCATTCATATATACTATCAATAAAATAGCATATTAAATCCCCCATCTTCAATCTCATGACCACCCCTCCAATCTCTAAACAAATATGAGAAGAAGTCGAACGTCGAGAAACAGAAAAACGCCGGCGGGCCAAAGGGCAAGCTACGCCAACCCCATCCCCAATCCCATATCCCATTTCCCATGATTTGATGCCCATGAACCCAAGAACCCATTCAACGGCCGCGCCCAACTATTATACACCCCTTCCATGCCATCCTCTCCTCTTTCCTTCTTTCAGCCCATCTTGATGCTAGTGAGAAAATGAATCGCTAAAACAGACTCGCATTCGTTAAATACCACGCAATCAATCAATCACTCAACTCCCTCTTACTAGCCGCCAACGCACTGATCTCCTCCCTCGTCCTCTCGCTACTCCCCCTCCTCGCAGGCGTACTTGCTACCTTAGCATTCGAACTCTCCCCCTTACTCTTCGACGGGGTCCCCGGAATCCT
The DNA here is from genome assembly GCA_001414345.1 of Hymenoscyphus infarciens. NCBI lineage: Eukaryota > Fungi > Ascomycota > Leotiomycetes > Helotiales > Helotiaceae > Hymenoscyphus > Hymenoscyphus infarciens. Next base: position 192,825 of record LLCB01000038.1, read on the forward strand.
AATAATATCTCCATCACTAGTGACTGTCGTCCCCTCAACCGTATTCCACTCCTCATCATCACTCTCGCTCTCACCATCAGCCTCACTCCCACTCCCGCCGCCTCGTTCAATGAGATGCTGTTTATGCGCCTCCATCTGTGCCTCCTCCCGCATCTTGCGGATCTTGATGTAGTTGTAAGCTGCGATGGCGCCGATTGTGACGAAGAGTCCGGAGATGTTGATTGGTGTCAGGGTATCGCCGAATACTATCCCTGCAGCCGAAATAGTAACGACTTCTTTGAAAATACCTGCGATGGAGAGAGTGACTACTGAAGTTCGCTGGAGAAGTGCGAATTCCGAGGCTGTCATACAAAAAGCTATGACTCCGGGGAAGAGCAAGAGGAGGGGACCAAGGATGAGACCTTTGGCTTCCATGAGGATGCGGAGACCTTCGAAGAGGGCGGGGAAGCCTTCTACGGGTATGGCTAGCACGAAGAGGGATACAAACATTACAGGGGCGAGGAAGAAAATCGAGGAGAAGGGATTGGATGTTGCGGGGTTTCGGAGGAGGAGGATTTGAGTGAGGCCCCAGCGGAAACCGGAGAAGAATGCTGCTGAGATGACGAGGATGAATCCGAGTGCTGAGAAATCAACTTCTCCTGCTACCATCATTACTACACCTGCTGTCATGGTTGCGATGATTGCTACGAGTCGCCATGAGGGGGTTTCGAGTCGGAAAAGGAATGCGAATAATAGAACGAATGCAAGTGAGGAAGATTTGCACATTGCTGAAAAATTGTTAGCAACAAATTTTGGAAAGGGCAAGTAGCAAACATGAAACTTACTATAAAATGTAAGAGTAATGAATTTCAAACTGGTATTTCCCAACCCAATGTCGAGTCCAGTGGCCATTCCACATGGCCCAATGCGCGTGAAATAAAACATCCTAGTCATAAGCGGTTTCTTTGATGCCGCTTCATGGTCTGCCAGATCCGCATCTGCGGCTTGTGTATTATGAGGATTCGTTAACGAGTCGTATCGTGGTCGGAATTGTGGTAAAAAGAACAGGACGAGCGAGGATAGGCAGAATTGTACAAGCATGTGCATACATGTCGTAAATAGCGGGAAATGGAAATCTAGATGTTCTTCTGAAAACATCCATTTGTTGTACTGCCCATTGTCAGCGGGCGCAAATAGCCACACTCAGGAAAGGGGAAACTTACTATTGATATGGAAAGTGAAAATAAATACCACAGGCCAATTAATATGCCATTGATCACGCTGTTCTTTAGCACGTTCTGATCCGCCTCCTTTTTCTCCTCTGCTGTGATTTTGACAGCGCCGGCAATTCGCTGATCCAGTAATGTATTTCTCCTCCTTTTTGAATTCCTTCGACCTCGATCCTTGCCAGTCAACCCCGTCTCCTCGTCATCTTGCAGACCGTCATCCGTCAGGTTGTCCATCTCTAGATCTTCGCTGGTGCTCTTCGAATCCTCATCTAACAATGCATCGCTGGCCTTTGACTCCTCGTGTATCTTGTCCTTCTTGGTGGGTGAGACTGATGTCCGTCGTGGTTTCCCCCTTGAACTGCCATCTATGGGGTTCATTATGCTACTCGTCCGCCGCCTGTGGCCTTGTGCCTGGGACATGTTCTGATCGGGGGGCTCGAATTGCTGCTAGAGCCGCTGCAGCATCAGGCGCTTGTAAATCTTGGTTTGACTGGGCAGCAAAATCGGGACCGGAGGGGAGTCGCGTCAATGAGGTTGAGGGGAAGTGCGACGATATAGGTGATGCGGTAGGGGAATGTGATAGCAGGTTGGGGTGGTGGTGGTGGTGGTGGTGGTGGTGATTAGGGGTAGCGGTGTACAAGTAATTGTGTTCTTGGTTGTGTTGTTCTTGTTGAAGTGCAGGTGTCTGGTTCTGGGTGTCCATGCCAGAATGCCAGAAAGGTTCCCCCAGCTTCGAGGATCCAGGTCTCAGCTCAGGGCAGCACGCTGCCGATTCTCGTGACGTCTAAAACACCAAAAGCAACGCTAAAAGCGAGGAAGGTCTCCACCCATCTAGACCTAGTGGGCCCTGGAACCGGTACTCAACTTACTAGCGCGTATGAGAGGGACTACGGACTAAAGAGTCTAGAGATCCGACAACGGGAGAGCGCAAAGCGCTGCTGGAAGTGTTTGATGCGACTCCTAAAAGGGGAAACGAAACACGGCGATGGGTTAAGCTTAACCTTTCGAACTCGTGCTTTCTCGCAAAGAGAGATGTGGCGTAGCTAGATCACTTCTTTTCTTCCCCGCATGAAGAATACAAGTACAGTACAAGTATTCGCTTCAGATATCTGGTGTATAATAGAACAAAGCTCAAGCATGAAGGTCCCTCCCTATTCAGATGCCATCTTCCTAGATGCATCGCACAACGGCAGTTATTAACGAACAACCACCCATGATAAGCTGACCATAGAAGCCAAGAGCTTCTTTCTCCCTCTCATTGGTTCCGGGGTTGAATGAGCAAAAGACCTGCATATCCGGCGGCGGCCGATGACCATGTTAGTGGCTTCCAAATCAAAATTACAAGTAGAACCTGCCAACATTCCCACCATTTCTTGAGAAATTGAAATTGCCCGGCGGAGACTCTTATAAGAGATGACGCGCTTTGTGTGGAGAGCTGTACAACGCACACCTCAATAAATCTGTGGCGGAAAACAGGATTTGACCTTGCAAAATACCTACCCGGACAATAAAAATGGCTGTAAATGGGTGCACACTAGGATAGTTGACGTTACTCTATTAACTCCACTTTTTACAGACAGCTAGAACGATGAAATTAGTTTAGACGATAGGTAAGAAAACTTCTTTCGATGTGTTCATTTGTTCATCTTTAATTACCCAGGTCAGAGTACTTCCTGCCGCTTTTATTTTCTATTAGGAGCTACCCTCCGAGCATTCATCTATTTCCTTTCACCTGGTTCAAGTCTTATATAAAAGAATAGAATTGAAAAGCTCCCTCTATATCTCAACTACTCCCACATCCAAGAGGAACTTGGTACATAAAACATCAGAACATTATCATACAACCTGTTCTTCCGGCTTGCAAAACTCCCAAAGCTCGTCCGATTTTCCCTGCGAATTAGAAAAGGGGTTCAATCACAGCGTATCAGTGTACACCAACTTTTCGTCTCCCTCACAGACCGTTCCCTTCATTCTCTCCTTCAGTTCGGGGTTCAACGCCGTGAAATGCTTCACCAAATGCAGAATCTTCCATTCCACCGTCCATATCCATCGCAAGGTCACCTAGGTCATGACCATTGCCTCCAAGGTCCTCGCCATAACTAGCAAGTGCGTCACCAGCAGAGTCCAGGTCCCCTAAATCAGCATAATCATTTGGCGAGGTATGAAAATCTGCAAGGGGAGTTTGGTTGGCAGAAGCCGTTGGTAGAGGCGAAGGATTGGCTGTAATGGGCGCAGAAGTCGTAGTTGGAGGTAGAATTGTTGCCGGTGCAGTAGTTTGGGGAGGTTCTACGGCAGGCTGTGAAGTGTGGGCAGATGCACCTGAGGGAGATACACCGCCCGACACGCCTCCTGGAGGAACAACCACCCAATCTCCTCCTGTACCGCTCGTGTCAGGAACAGTCTGTTCGTTGGAGGACCCTGCATCAGTCATATTGGTATCATTCTGTGTAGTTTGTTGCAAGGGAGTATTTCCTGATGGCTGGGGAGAAGCCGTGGGAATGTTGCTAGGGGTACCGGCTGCGGATTGAGGTTGTAGATAGGGCTGAGGTGTAGGGAATCCACTTCCCGGGGTTGCATTCGATGATAATCCAGCGTGGAATTGATCAAGTAAACCGGCCGCGGATCCCCCCATATCAATGTCAGCGTCGCCGACTAATACGCCGCTATTTTGGGAGCCATTGTTGGAGACGGGAGGTGAAACTCGAGGACTTGGAACTGGAGGGGGAAGTGGACTTGGCAATGCAACCGGCTCCTCGTAACCACCGTCCTGGATTCGCACAAGATCTTGAACAACGGCGGCGCGTCGATCCAACGCGGCCTCGACTTTGTCAAGAATATCAGAAACCTTGGAAGGAGTTTCCGCAGCCACCTCTTCCTCTTCATTCTCATCTGTATCAACTCGGCCTTCGAGTCGCCAATACTCGGGCCCGACATCAGTTGGTTCATGGACAGCATTTCGAAGCTCCTTCTCTGCGCGACTGACCACGGAACCGTGTTGGAACTTCGCTAGTCGTTTCGCGTGCTTCGCCTTCATTTTCTCAATCTCCTTGTTGGATTGTTCAACATGATCCTGGACTCTTTTTCTGAATTCGTCGGCCTTCTTGGGATCCAAACGACCAACGTATTCGTTTTTAATGGCATCGTGATCCGGGTCGAGCGGTGCGTCGAAAATACCTTCTGTCAATGTGGCCAATTGTCCACGAAATCCAAGTCCAAGATCCGCAGGAATAAGCTGGCCCATAGAGTATGGAGAAGACAATACTTCTTCCATCCATTCATGATTTTGTTTGTATCGGCTTACGCTGATTTCGCGAGGTGTGGTATGATCAAAGAGATCCCCGCGTGAAGTATCTTCTTCGTCATCAATGTCGAGAACGGCGGCAGCACTCCCAGCGACAGCTTGATTTACATTTGCTTGAGTACGGACACGTTTCGCAGGTGGTCCTGCAGTCGCATGCTGAGGTGGGTATGCCATTGCCTGTGGGACTCTTGTTGGTGGAGCATGACCGCCATACATTGGCGCGCCACGAGGCTGGTTTCTGGGGAATGCGATTTGTGGCCAACTTGCGCGATCCTGAAGCATGAACTCCTTCTGAACAATCTGCCCTTGCGATTGAAGATATGTACGGGTATTGATGGAATTCTGAATTCGCATGTCGACTGGGATTAGGGTGGAGGGTACTCTGTCACTTGGTTCGGCTTGACCATAATGAACAATCCAGAGCGATGGGTTTGGCTGCGGAGCACCCTGTCTTTGAGGGACTCTTGTGGAGGGCATAAGACGATAGCGGCGGCGACTGTGAGTTGCGAGAGGTTCACCTGGGCCATAGCCAGTCTTCGCATGATATAATTCTAGCATCTACAAAGTGTTAGTGGTTGTGATCTCGAAAAATTGTCGCAATAGCCTTCAACCACGGGTAATGATCGCACTTACTCCGCCTTCAACTTCCAATTGAAAGGACGTCTCTCCTGGAGCCCAAACATATCCATCGCTGGGGAAATCGGTTCCAATCGAGGGAGACTGCCATGTGAGAAGAATCGTAGCTGGAGCAGGTCGGTCGAGGTATGTCCAGTAGAAGGGGGCCTCATTAGACGCAATCTTGGGCGCAGCGAGAAGCCATTCTGCTACTTTATCTGGATGGAGAGAGAGAAGTTGGGGAAATCGATAGGTTGAGAGAAGGTGAATGTGAGGTTGCTGAACAAATATGGTCAGCGCAAGGTTCCGAAGGGCAACAACGAAGGCGCATCGAGCGCAAACATACCAAATCGCGATGAATGCCTTCGCTGGGATCTCGCATATTCCTGGGATCCATTTTGCCGGTAATAGGAATTGAAATTGGGGGAGATGGAAGGTGGTGAAATAGATGATTGACAGCTCGTTCGCAAGGCTTGGGGGTCGCGATTTCCCCAGGTCGCGACGTGCTTTCTCGATGAGGAATAGCGTGCCAAGGGTTCTGGCTCGCTTCTCCCTTGACGTCTCACTCCCACCACATCTCTGTTCACCCCTATTAGCATAAGAATGGCTCTCGAGGGATTTGAAAACCACCAAGATCTTTCCGGATATTAACTAAGAAGGAAGAAACTTACACATCATCATTGGACCAGCTTCAGCAATTCGTGATGCCGCTCGTCATCCGAAAACCAGCCCCATCATGTCCGTTGCAGCATCACGAATGCTGAAGCTGGCCATGCTATCATAAAGTGACCCGAGGTCTCCAATGGACCCAAACCCGTCATAGTCCTGGTTGGTATCCATTGGCAGAAAAAGGAGAGGAGACAAGATTCTCTCCCAGTTCGTCCAACTTTCCTGGCTTCTTGCCAGCTGCTGCACCGATGTTAGTGTTTTCACTCGAAATATGCTTGGAAGAATGCTCGTACCTTTCCCCATTTATCTGCCCCTCGGGGCTCCTGTATCTTCTTTGGCTTCTGTGCCTTCTGTGCCTTCCTCGGGCTCCGTATGTCCAAAATAATTGTTGCCCTCCTGGGCCTCTTGGCTGCAGGGACTTCCTCCTCAACACGTTTGCGCTTCGTTCCATTTGGGCAGTCGGCTGCTTTGAAGGTTGTGAGGGGGGCGGTTGGGTCGAGTAACATGGGGTCTGAGCCCATGGCCGCAACGGATGACGAGTCCGTTGCGGGCTTCAAGCAGAGCCCACTTGGGGATTGCTGGCTCGCGTTTGTGAAGGACGCGGCAGGAAAGGGGGGGACCGAGAGTTGATAGGAGTAGGAGGTCTGTTTGATTCGTCAGGACGTCTGAACTACAAGTTTTCTTTCGACACTGGGAAGCAGATCGAAGGTAGAACCAATCCGACATGTGGAAATTTGGACCAACTCGGTATTTGAAAAGGGGGACTTACTGCTGGAGAAGAGGTATGGTGGACTGGCGATTGAGCGCCAAAAATCCCCTCAACACGGCGAAGACGCGAAGTTCTCTCGAAAAACGACATGGTGCAGAATTTTCGGGGCTTCGAAAGTTACGAATCGGAGATTGATTGTGGTAGCAGTAGCAGTAGCAGGATTGTTGACAGATGATCTTTGTCGTTTTGCAAAACTGGAGAGGACGTTGGAAAGCAGCTCCGGGCAAGATACAAGGCGGTGGGTAAGAACGCGGTCGCGTCGCCTCGCCTCGACAATAGCCACCTAAGTGAATTGTCGACCGTGGCGCAGAATTCATTGATATTGTACCATCAAAACTGTTACAATATCATGTAGAATTGGAAAGAGACTCCATTGGGATCAATATTTACACGTCAAATTATTGTCGATTCCTAGGTATTCATTCACTTAACAATAGAGCGTCAACGCCTGGCATCATTGACCTCAATTGGTTGAGCCGATCGAGGGACCTCATGCCCTGTGGTACGCAAAAAGAAGATCACGCCCTGCCTTTCCGGCCTCCAAAAAAAGTTGCGACATCAATTCTCCCACCTCGTCTCAAAAGATCCAAAAAGATCAACCAAAAAAACAGCAAAACTACCCACCACCCCTCGAGGGATGGTCCCGGGTTAAAACCAGACGAACTGAGTTTTGGTAAATTTTTGGGGTTTAGTGCCGAATCGTAGTTATTGTCGAAAATTGTTTGTCGGGTCGTATTTGTCGAGTTAGTCGTATCGTATGCGCCTATCGATCCTCTCGAGAACCACTAATTTGTCCAGAACTGTACCAGCCGGACAGCCGCCCTTAGTGTTCCCATTGGGTGCCAAAAGCCCTTAATTGTGGTTATGAGTATAATTTCTTAAAGTGGGTCTGTGGGCTTAGCGAGGGGGGCTGGTGGGGGAGCTTCGGCGGAAAGTACTTGGGCGACACGATGAACCACTTGGGCACTTCCTATGAAGGTTTTTGGGGTGGAATGGAGTGTGCGGAGCACAATGCGCAGGCATGCGATGTTGTCCCAGGAAAAAACACCATGTTTGGGAGCTTTGTACACACACGACAAGCCTCTAGGATGAGCACTCACCATGGAGATACCACAACGTAGTGAACTCATCTTACCCCTTATCTGGTCGCGCGGCGAGCACTTGATATATACTCTACAAGCCCAAAACCTGGATACTGTCCTCCATCGTGGCCCTCTTGGAGGAGAGCGGCTCCTAACATCCCACACCAACCCTCTTCTTCATTGATTATCCGAAATCTTAAGCAATTGCGCGAGCCGTGCGATGTACCCAAATGGCCTAAACGACTTCTTATTTGAGCCGCGAGGCTTGTACATCTTGAATTCTTCAACCTAGGATTATGAGATGGCACACCATCTACAGTACCATTCTTCTTGCTCATTCCCATCTCGGCTGTGCCAATATCATCTTAATGAATTCAGAAGAAGCATCCTCGTTACCTCGAGCGTCAAGCACAACGGCGAGCGGCCAATCTTTACTACGTCTATGCTTGTTCTTACCTACCTACCCATGCCTTGGAACCCTGCGATCGATCGTACTCCGATTGAACCCCATCCGTCCAACTAGCTGCCCCCCTATGCCCACCACCGTCAGTAATTTCCAGCTCCAAATCAGGAATGATGTCTTTTAGTCGTCAGAAGAACTGGGGCTCGGCAGGCAAATTGCCCGGTCATTTTTCTCACGCATGTTCAGACCAGCGTAGCCGTTATTTGAGGAGGCTTAAGGGAGTGAGCAAATCTAACATCTGGGCCTTCTAAACTCTTCGAATGACACTCTTTGGTCAAGTAAGTTGTTGGGGGCAATGGCCAAATCTCTGATATTTCACGGCACTGGACTTTCTCATGGTACCTAGGAGACCAACGACATGGGAATGTCAACAGTATCAGCTCCAAGGATCGTTCAAGTGTCCTTCATCGTTACAAGTTCAATTACCTCCCTGGTCTTCTTATTCGAATCACTTTTGCCAATTCGAATTCGACAATAGATATTATTATATTGGTGGTAGAAGCGAATGTTGAATTTACTGAAAGAAGAGACGGATCCTCAGCTCCTTTGCAATAACAATTCCCCTACCTCAACACCTCACCCATTTCAAGAGGACACTTGCCTGATCTCACACGTTCAACTTGCAGCTCCGATCTTCTAAGAAGAAGATTTCCCCTCTTAACCATCTGGGGTCCTGTTCTTGGGATTTTAGTCACATTCCCTCACCCTTGGGATATCTCGATTTAAATTCAAAATTCTATCCCACGCGATTCCGGCTTCCGTCTTGTCTGTCTTGCCTACCGGCCGTGTGCAAGAGTTCCTGAAACTTCAGAGGTGTGGAAGCAGGCATCGAGATATTGGTAGACCAGCGGGTAAAGGTGAGGCCCGGCTAGGAAGAGGACATGACAAGCAAAGCATTTTACACTTCCGGTCAAATCGGCTATAAATCTTTTGACCGTGTAAGACTCTCTATCAAGCTTCTCCGGACACCTGAATAATACATGGTAAAGGATATCATCGCAGAAGATCTGGGACAATCAAGTTAAGTTAATTGAGGAGTATGTAAGACGCGGAAGCAAGATATGTTTAAACCCTTCTGGTAAGTTTTGTTCTTCAATTCAACTATTTTAAACTTTTGGTACAACGTCCTTTCTCTCTCTATCTCTCTCTCTCTCTCGGATGTATTTTCTTACATGATGAGTTGCCTCAAAATGGGGAGATAGAAGACTAAGAACTGCCTTTCCTAGAATGCGCAAGAGAAGAAGTTACTGAGAGTTGAACTAGTCAAATATTGGATGCATACCCATGTCCTCAGAGCCGAAATAATGCACGAGGACATGTTTGGACTTCGATCTCACAAGCATATCATGAAAGTGGTCTAAATATATTCTCAACTTATGAGTCTATCAGTCATACAGGATTATTTACGGAAACCAACAAGTTCTAGCCATACCCAGTTCAAACCTTGCCACATACTACAAATCCAGCAGCAAAACCACTTCCAGTCCCAGCTTCTGAGGACAAAAGAGCTTTTGGTGCTCATATACAGGAAGAAGCATATTTATAACCACCATTTTCAACCCCCAAATTACGTTGCTCAACCCTGAGCTTCAAACCCTTCAAACATCCATATCACAAAATCCAGCCAAAGCCCATGGCACCCACGAACTTGAAACAATATCATTATACGAACAAAAGAAAAGAAAAGAAAAGAAAAGAAACCCCTCCTCCTCCTTCTCCACCACTACCACCAAGTATTTTGTCCTCCAACTCTCATCACATCGACTTCATCCTGGTCTAAAGCACTAGGTCAAAAAATGACCTAGGGGACGCTAACAGTGAACAGTAATGACTACTTAAAGCAAAGACGGTGGCGAACCGTTCAAAACTGACACCGGGCATAGATGAAGTATATCTGTAGTTCTGTCGCGCTACAGTTGCGAAATGTTCCCCACCCACGGTATAAAATCCTCCAAACCAAGCCAGGTATGACTAGGTGCGACCTAGGCAAATAAAACGCCAGAGTGTCTCATAATGAGCACAAACGAATCTTATGTCTCGTTCACTCTGACGCGGCTTTGATGGATGGAGGCTTCTCCCTTCTGGGAGGCTCTCTAGTTCTATGGTGCTAGAGTTACCGCAGGTTTTGGTTGTGTGGGTGGGGGTGATGTGATGTGAGAGGAGGTTCTCTGGGCTTATTGGCCCCAGAGTTACCGAATTGATTGATGGCATTGAGCTTTGATGGCTTCCACTTGCAAGAGGACTTGCGAGGTAGAAGACGAGTTTTGTGTGTGCGATGTTGCTTCCTTTTGCGAAGGCAACGCTTGCTGGCCGTGAGAGTGTGGTTGCAGGCCGAGAGTTGTTCAAAGCTGAAAGATCCTTGTTGAGTTTTGAGGTCTTCCACTTTGTGAGAATGGGCGAAGTGGCGGATAGGCCACGTATTCGCAATTTCTCGGTGTGTGGTCGTTCTTCGAAACGACTCCTTGAAGTTTGGAAGAGCTTGAATTTGAGTCGAGAATTAGTCGAAGTGTAAGATGCCTCATTGAGGTTTAGAGGGCTCCCACTTTGAGGTTGGGCGATGTGGCGGATGGGCCACGTATTCGCAATTTCTCGGTGTGTGGTCGTTCTTTGAAACGACTCCTTGAAGTTTGGAAGAGCTTGAATTCGAGTCGAGAATTAGTCGAAGTGTAAGATGCCTCGTTGAGGTTTGGAGGGCTCCCACTTTGAGGTTGGGCGATGTGGCGGATGGGCCACGTATTCGCAATTTCTCGGTGTGTGGTCGTTCTTCGAAAGGACTCCTTGAAGTTTAGAAGAGCCTGATTTCGAGTCGAGAATTTGTCGAAGTGTAAGGTTCCTCGTTAAAGTTTGGAGGGCTTTCCACTTTGACAGTGGGCGAAGTGGCAGATGAGCCATGCACTCGCGAGGTATTCTCGTCTTTCGAAGGACTCGCTTGAAGATTGTGTGAGTCGTTCCGAGACGAAAGGATAGGCGTTGTTGGATTTTTGATGACCCCCAACTGGACGACACGGCGTGTGCGCGCGACGTTGTTCCTTTTTTCGAAAAGACTCAATTGACGGTTTGGAGTGTCTGGTTGCAAGAGTCTATTTCGAAGTGGAGATTTGAATATTTCGACGTCGGGGATGTGAGTGTATCGCCGACGTGTGGATTGGGTTGCAGTAAGAAGAGGTGTGTGTCTGCGATTTTGCGAGATGTGTGACAGTTCGTCTTTTGCAGAGCCTTGAGCTTGGTGTTTGCTGTTTCTGGCTCTGCTGCAACGACCAACTGCCACGTGGTATTTTAAGCTTCCTTCGAATAAGTTGAGGATTGCTTTTGATGTTGCTTTAAAGCATTATCGATTATTCTCGCTGGGCTTAGTTGTGTTGACCCTCGAAGAAGGCGAACACAGATATCGATGGCCCTTTGAACAACTTGAGGTTGTTGTCGCAGAGTAGCGATGATTCTCTCGGGGCTTGATTTTGACCGTCTTGGGAGAAGATGAGATACCCAATTGCGACGTATCAATTGGAAGATGCCGTCGAGGAAATTGACGGCCGTGCTGGGCCATGACTGGTATTCCTTTCAAGTTCCACAAGTTGCTCGACCTCTTTTTGTGTATGAGGTTCTTGATGAGCGCACACGAATTGCCGGGGGTCAACATGTTGAGGACGGCTGTCTGTGCGACCACCGTGTGGATCATGGCTGTAACTTCTGCTGAAAATTAGCGACTGTCCATTTTCGTACGGAGGGCTCAACTTACTGTGTTTGTGAAGCAGTGGTCGTTCTCTCAAGGGGTGGCTCTGAGAGCTTTCGAAAATATTGCTGTTGAGGATTAGCTACCGTCTATATTTGCACGAGAGTACTAGAAAAGGCTCAACTTACTGTTGCTGGGGAGCAGTGATTGCACCCAAAAGATATGACTCTAAGAGCCATCAACGAAGAACGCAGTTGTGGGGTAGCGATCATCTCATTTTGGACTTGGTTTTAAGTGTCCTCAATGAAGTCAGGGTTGGCGTTCTTGAAGAAAGAACATCGCGGTTATCTCATGTGTGATTGCTTTTGAGAGTCGCCGGCGAGGTTGGGAATGTCGTGCTGGAGAGGCGTACGTTCCCATGGTACTTGGTTGGGGTTCGTCGAGTCGCTATATTTGAAGCTTAGCGATCATCTCATTTGGTTTTGGCCTTGAGGATCCTCGATGAAGTCGAAGTTGGTGTTGTTCTCAGAGAAAGAACAGTGCGATCATCTTGTATGTTTTTGAATTTGATGAGATTGCTGTTGTGGCAGAGGAGCAATCTTTCGCATGGTACTTGGTTTTGGTTTTGTGAGCCTTGAAGAAGGTCGCTAGTTTCGAGGCTCAACAAACGCTGTCCTTGGATTTGGTAAGTCTGAGGATTGGAGTCAGTCAGAGAAGTTGACGTTGCTCGTGTTGAAGAAGCGCGATCATTCCCCTTGGGTGTGGTTTGGTTTTGAGGGCATTGGCGGTCGCTGTTTTTGGCGAGCAGTCGCTGTCCTCGTTGGGTTTGATCTGTGGGCCTCAAGTGAGATTGAGATTGCAAGGCTTGAGAAGCAGAGATCGTTCCCATTGGACTTGGTTGTTTCTAGGTACTTGTGCTCTTCTTGAATTTGAGATTGTTGTTGGAGAGCGGGGGTGGTTTTGAATTGTCGTTGTTTCGAAGGTTTGGGAAACAGGAATCTTTCTCTCTGGGCTTGGAGTTTGAGCGCCCGAAGAGTATCTTAGATTGCTTAAAGAGCAGTGATCGTCCTCGTATGTGTTTGGTTTCGAGGAGTATTGCGAAGGAGAAACTCTATGGCCAAGTTGGGAGAATCTCAAAAGCTCGCAGTGGTTCGCAGTGAAAGATGCTTGGGTTGTCTAACGTCTTGTGAGGCAGTTGAGACGAAAGGCGAGTGCCATTTGGTATATGATCGCTCTGCTGTGGTGTCGAGACTCGGAGCTATGAGAGTGTTCCAGGGTCTTGTTGCTTTGGTGCAGCAGTGCGAGTTCGACGAAAGCAAGTGTCTCAGTCGGAAAATATTGAGTGTGTAAAGTGTTTTTCTGACGATGAGACCATGTGGCCGTCGAGAGGTGGAGTTGTTCATTATGGGTCGTTTGCAGGAAGGCTTCTTTCTTTGGCAAAAAGAATAGTTGTTGATGAAGCCAGACCCCGCGCAGATCCATGCAATGATGCGGTGGTGGTTGAAGAGGAGAAAGAACAGGGGACGAGAGATTCCGAGGCAATGATCCGCTAGTCCAACAAATGTCTCCCTCTCTCAACTGAATACCGTAAACTCCGAACCGAAACAAGAAATCGAAGGGAAAAAACCGAAAGGAAGGAAATATTTTTGTGTTTTCTATTTTCATCTTTTTTTGTGTTTTTGGATTTTCGATTTTAGTGTCGGGCGAACCGTCTTTTGGTGATTGTTTTTCGTTTTCAATTTTTTTTGGGTTTTTTGTGGGTTTTCGAAAGAAAGAAGAAATCTTGCTGAAAGGAAGAAATCTATACCGAGAAAGAACGAAAAAAAAGTCGAAGGACCGAGGTCGTAAAAACAATCGTAACGGAGGAGTCAGTCAGGTTGTTTCAATCTCATGCGAGGTTTGAGTGATCATGATTTCCGGGGTGTACCAGACTCCCATCCATCAATCTCAATAGAGAGTGAACTGAAGGATTGATTCGATGCGCAAGTACCATGGCAAAGAATCGCTCCCGGTTCGTCTCAACTCAAAGATAACCCTCGATGGACCACCAGAATCACGAAGCGTGATCTGGTACACAAGTTTCCAATTGGCACCACAATCGCTGACCAGCAGACGACGATGAGATTGGTAACAAAGTGTGTCGGAACGTTGGTGGCAGAAACAGACCCGCTGCTCAATAAAAGGTCGACAGGGGAGAAGTGTCGAAAGTAGGTGATGATGATGATGATGTTGACTTGTCGGCTGTCCATACAGGTTCAGTATCTGGTCTAGGAGAAAACTGCGACGAACAGAATTCAACAATTTAACCACTGCAACGTTTCTGGAAGCTTAAAGCCAACACGAAGAGGAAGGAAGAAGAAGTGCTTCATTCCAGCATCCCGGATGATCCTCTAGTTCAAACCGTCGTCCCTGGCCGAAGCGAGGTCAGGTAGAACCATGAATGAGGCCCAAGTCAATACTGAAAATCATTAGCGCGGAGAAAGGGTACAATCCCAGCATCCCGGATCATCCTCGAAATTCAAACCCTCCCGAATCGTTCAGGCAGAATAACGAAGGCCAAGTCGTGCTGAAGGAAGGTTAGTGGAGTGAAATCGATCTCAAGAAGGTCCAAATCAGAAGAGTTCCCTGTCTTATACTCACCACTTGCGTCAAGTTGGGTGAACTCCCCACAAAAGTAGGCGTGTTACTGCTCCCGCGAGGAAGACAAGCAAAAGTTCTGGCGCCCGGTCTGACGAAGCTTGCCACGATGAGTTAGACGGCGAGGAACATGAAATGGCATCTTACGCTGACGCAATCGTCGCCTATTCAATAGCGCTCAACGGCTTTCCACCTCTTCGACACAGAGGGAACCCATCCCCAACCAAAGTAGGCGAGTTGCTGCTCCCGCGAGGAAGACAGCAATGGATTCACATGCCCTATGTGGTCTGAGCAGGTGGAAAGTGACGAGATGAGCTTGAATAGCGTTGCGTTGATTGCGAGCGGAATTGTCGTGATCGATGGCGAAGGAGTGTATGGCTGTGTTAGGATTGGTGTTACAGCTCACCAGAAAAACGGCAACCCCCGTAACTTCTTGTTGATGCTTCTTGTATGTAGGGCGAGCATCCCTCTACCTGCCCTTGAGGCGATAAAACAGGTGTTTTGACCGAATGCCACCCACATTCATCCCTCGAAACCACATCCTCCCATACACTCATCCTCCGGAGTCGGCTCCCAGTCCATCGGCTTCAAGGTGAACTCCCACTCCATCACTCCATCTGCCCAAGTCTCCTCCCAAGACGTAGCAGTCCACGACATTCTGGACGGGTATATCGCCAAATCGATCAATCCCCAGAACAGCAGCCTGGTGGTGCCCACAACAGCTGATGGAGGATTTCCGAAATCGGAAACCACCAATTGACAAGCTGCGGCTGTGACACCAACGTCCAAGGCTCGGTCGTCGACTTCCACTACAAGAAATTAGTATGCGTTTTCTCATTGAACCATAAGCCGGGGGGTGCGAGTAAGGGGGAACTTGCTCGCGACCACTACGCATGCGAGCTCAAAAGGGGGGGGGGGGGGGGGGGGGGGTGGGGGGGGGGGTACTTAATTCATAGTCACAGACAGAGCTGACACTTCGTCTTGCCCCACGGCCCCATACTCAACGGCCCAATTCAAATCGACCGGCGCGGTAGGCTCGCGCCACTGAAGACAGGCACCAAAACCCCCATGTCCAAAGACTGGGGAAGTTGTACCCGTGACTCCAGCGGCGGCGACTACACGGTCGAAATACATCTTGAGCTGATTGCGGTCAGGAACGAGTTGTTGTCGAAAGTAGTTGAAAGATCGGGATCCGAAAGATCAAAGTACTGTCGAGGTGAAAAAACGAGTTTCTGCTGAGCGCTGCGAGGAAAGAAAGATCGAAAGCTTCAAAAATTTTATTTATACATGTCCCGCGAGAGGCTGGGGTGGAAATCACGGGACGTGGCACTGGCCATTGTCGCGTTCACGCGTTTTGAATTAAAGCAGCAATGTGTCATTGAGTTGTCGTGCAAGTTGCGCAGCGGCTTGATTTTGATAGAGGCGGTTGCAAAAAGCAGCGAGGATTTTCCCCCTCGCTTAGCGAGACCACCACCGCACCACGAGAAGAGTTTCATTCGTGCAAGAGACCAATTCATTGGGAACACTGGGGAGGACTACGACTTGCCTTTTAACTGTCGAGATTCTGGGACTATTTGGGTAGAGCAGTTTATCTATTTTCTCGAAAGAGGGACGTCGCGATAAGCGAATGCCCCTTGAAAAATGGGCCTCGTCCACCACCACACTCCTGTAGCCGCAACCCAGGTACAACACCACACCAAGGGAAAAAGATGCAAGATATCCTAGAATGTCATCCCTCCCAGAATCTAAGGCTCTGAAAGCCCATTCATCATCACCCAAAATAAGTACCACGATCTATCGCCGGAAGCATTAAGAGAAAACGATTCCATGCGACTCCAAGCACTAAGCTCCCCCTCCATCTGCCCTGCATACCCCTCGAGCATCATTTTCTTGCTTTCCCCACGACACCTCCCCGCGAAAAGGAATCATCGCCGCCTTACAACCCACCTCTCAAGGTGCAACTCCCACCCAACCCCGGCCACCCCTGCAACCTCACACTTCCACTGCCGCTTTTTACATGTCGCAGGTAATTTCCCTTTGTCCTCGACACCGCGCTAAGAAAACTAGCTCCCAGCCACCCGACTTTTGCTTGCGGGCAGGTAGCGAAGGTGAAGGTGAAGGTGAAGTCAACGACAATGGAATTTTGAATTTTAGAATGAATTGGGAGTGTGTGTGGGAGGGTTTAGGGCTCGCGCAACTTCATTGATATCACCATTCGTAACTCTCTCCTATTGTCGCAACGCTTACTGTCGCAACGTACGTCATTCTCTCATGGAATTACTTTGCATTGCAATCACCACGCCATTCCTCCCCCATTCTGCAGCAATATCACCACACGACCCGCCAAAGCAGAAGGTATCAAATATCTTGAGAAACAAACCCCTTCAACCCCCGATGCACTCCCAGCTCTGCCTCCCCCCAAACAAAATTCCAACTCTGTGCTCTCTAAAAACCCCTTTCCCAAATTCTACTCCTCCCTAGGCCCCCAAGAGCCATCTTTCTATTTATTCAACCCTCTTAAGATCGGGACAGTAGCCAAAATCTAAAACTGCCCTCAAATGCCTCTGTCATCCCAGTTCTTCGAATCCCTTTCCCCAATTTCCCTACAGATTACTCAACCCTTTTGAATTTCGTAGTATCAAGACCGCTTTCGCGTTCTTGCACTCTCGTACTTCAACCTCAACCCCAACCGCCGTAAAACACAAGAATTGGTATGCTTTATGCACCAATTATGGGTTTGACCAGTTCTCTCTAGGTCTCCCAAGTACCCATCCATCCCCCCCCTTCCTTTCAGAACCCCTTATAACTTTATTCAGTTTACTAATCCGACCCAATCATTCTCGAGTCAAAGTTGCTAGACTTGCTACCCGCTCTTTTTTTGGGGGGCGGGGAGGGGGGGTGGTTGTTGGAAAAATCAAACCTGAAGTGAAGAAAGGGTTACCGAGGAAGAGTTTCACGTGACAGCCCCACGTGGCTCAACACACTATATCACATGATCTGAGAATCTATCGACGGATGCTTGCAATTCCCAGATATAAAGCTCACTCATAACCGCTTCTCGTAGCTTAGTGGAAAATAGTTAATAGATAGCTTATTCTAAACTCTCTTTTTAGCACTCAAATTTAAATGAGCTTACTCCTCTATTGGTAACTTACTCGTTGAATAATAGCTTACCCAAACAGTCCGATACTTGATACCTTACTCAATACATGAACACTTGGCAGCTTACTCGACACTTTGCTGCTGACTCCACAAATGATAGCTTATTTGACAATTGACACCGTACTTTACAATTACCAGCTTACCCGTCAACAGCCAGCTTACCTAGCCTCTAAAGTTGATATATGAGTTACTCCCTCCTTAACAGCTTACTCTACAACCAACCTTTGACTCACAACTTCTTTTCGTAGCCTACACGACAACTGGCAGCTTACTCGATATTTGATACTTTGCTTGCGACAAGTAAGTCGATAATTAATAATTTACTTGTATATCGTTTTTGGCCCCCAAATTTTAGTAGCTTACTCAACAACTGATGGCTTATTCCACAACCAACAGCAGAGCTCAGCGAACCATTACCAGCTTACTTGACAACCAACAGCTTACCTACAAATCGCGTACTTGGAACCCAAAAAGGATGCTCGACTTACTCGACAACTGATGGATTACTCGACAACCAATAGCTTACTGAACCATCACCAGCTTACTAGACAATTTAATGACTTACTCGACAATTCCCTTTCTTGGCCCCTTACTAGTATCAGCTTACCCAAAAAATTAATGGTTTACACGACGCTCAAAAACTTACTCGGCAACTGATCTTTTTCTAGCTTACTCAACAATCAACAGCTTACCCACCAAAACAGCCCTTAGCCCCCAAAGATGGTGTCCGCGTTACCCAACAACCAACAACCTACCCAACAGCCTACCCAAAAACCCTCATCTACCATACCTATAGGCCCCCACATTCAAAATCCCCAATTTGTCAAGAACCATACACAGAAACCACCTATACGAAACCACCACCACTAGACAAGGCCATACTCAGGTATCATCATCAAAAAAAAAAAAAAATAGGTAGCTCCCGAAAACGAAAAACAACTCTTCACCAAGTCTCTATTCATACCTTACTAACCAAGATCTAACATCCATCATACAGTACTAGTACTTCCACACCGAACCCAGCCGGCTAGTAGGCAACGCGAGTAGGTACTATTTACACCTTACCTACACGTACACGTACACGTATACGTAATCTTACCCCACCCTCCTAGGGGTACAAGTCTGTAAAGTTTTCATTTTCATTTTCATTTTCATTTTCATTTTCATTTTCATTTTCATTTTCATCACACATCGCAAGCACCTCGCACTTCGCAATCCCTCAGCTCAAGGTTGTCAAAGTAAAGTAAAGTGTAGGTAGTAAGTAAGTATCTCCACAAGAACAGAAAGAGAGAAAAAAAAACCCCCCCCCATCCGAAATCCCTCTTACGCAGCGTAGAACCTTATTTATTATTACTTATATACATGAGTTTATCTACCAATCTAAAAGAGACCTAGAAAACTACAATATAGATATATAAGAAGAAGCTCTGGTAGATCAATAATCAGTAAAACAAAAGTTAGGTCTTTTTTGTTATGCTTTGAAGTTCTACGTTGAAATTCGGTTTTCGTGGGAGGAAATTCGCGTTTTTTCCGTCACCCGTAGAGGGTGTGTCGACGGGAGAACCACCAAATCTATGCCCGCTCTGCCCCTACGCTTTGGGAGCCGAGACTCAAGAACTTTAAAGCACCTAGTGCTCAACGCCTTGATTAATCTAACATTCTCCAACAGTATAATTCAATAGTCAAAGTTACTAGGTCTAATTGCTGGGTCTGTTGATTGCGGTCACTTTTAATGTCCAACAGGGCGTAGACTCCTCAAACTGCAGGAGTTCCGTCGTTTTCGCACGCGCTAGAGTGACTATGCACAGCAAGAAAGGAGTAACAAAAATCACAAGAACTTTTTTCTCCCATTCATTCAACGTTTAATAATCCGATAACCCGATGACTGTATGTCAAAAAGTCTAAATACAGCATTACAGAGAGAAGCCCCCAATATCCAATCCATCCACCTATGCCTGGTATGTCGAAGCACTGACGTTACCACCACGACCGGTCCAGTTAACGTGGATGTTCTCTCCATCTGGGTACTTGGCGCTAGCGTGCTCTGGCTTGATCTTGAAGGTGTGTGCTCCAAAGTAATCTCTCTGGGCTTGGAGAAGATTGGCTGGGAGATCCTTGGTTCGGTAACCGTCGAACCATGAGAGGGCGGTGGAGAAAGCTGGGGTTGGTATTCCGAGAAGAGCGGCCTTGGAGACGACGTCTCTCCATCCTGGTTGAGCCTTGTGGATGGCCTTGTTGAAGAAGTCATCGAACAACAAGTTCTCGAGGTCGTTATTCTTTCGGTAAGCAGCGGTGATATCCTTCAAGAAGACGGATCGGATGATGCATCCTCCACGCCACATGAGAGCGATAGATGGCTTGTTTAATTGCCATCCGTACTCCTTGGCAGCCTGAAATAAGTTGTTAGAATGTTATATAATTGAAAAGGGAAACGTAAA
Organism: Hymenoscyphus infarciens; assembly: GCA_001414345.1. Taxonomy (NCBI): domain Eukaryota; kingdom Fungi; phylum Ascomycota; class Leotiomycetes; order Helotiales; family Helotiaceae; genus Hymenoscyphus; species Hymenoscyphus infarciens. The sequence goes on from LLCB01000038.1 coordinate 212,839, forward strand.
CTTACGGTTTGCATAAGCATGAAACCTTGTGCGTATGAGATAATCTTTGATGCGTAAAGGGCTTGCTCCAAATCATCCAAGAATTGCTCCTTGTTACCCTCAAACTTGCTGGATCGACCAACAAATTCCAGAACCTTGGAAGCGCGGGTTCGCTCACCCTTGATGGATGAAAGACAACGGGCAAGAACGGATTCGGCAATCAAGGTAACTGGCATACCAAGGTCGAGAGCGTTGATGGCAGTCCACTTTCCGGTACCCTTTTGTCCTGCGGAATCGAGAATCTTTTCCAAGAGAGGAGTTCCGTCATCATCGTTGAAGTACATGATATCACGGGTAATTTCGATGAGGAAAGAATCGAGGACACCCTTGTTCCATTTTGCGAGAACATCACCAATCTCCTTGTCCTGCATTCCGAGACCACGCTTCATGATATCGTAGGCCTACATTTGGTTAGTGAAGATAAATTGAGTTTTTAGACAGGGAATTCATACTTCGCAAATCAATTGCATGTCACCGTACTCAATACCGTTGTGAACCATCTTTACGTAGTGACCGGCACCCTCATCACCGACCCAGTCGCAACATGGCTCTCCGTCACTCTTGGCGGAGATGTTCTGGAAGATCTCCTTGATATATGGCCAGGCCTCGGAGTTTCCACCTGGCATGATAGATGGGCCATATCTGGCACCCTCCTCACCACCAGAAACACCGGCACCAACGAATCGGATACCTTTTTCGGCCAAGTACTTTGTTCGGCGGTTGGTGTCGGGGAAATGAGAGTTACCACCATCAATGATGATATCACCCTTCTCGCAGTGTGGGAGGAGAGTCTCGATAAAGTCGTCGACGGCCTTACCAGCCATGACCAAGAGCATCATGCGGCGGGGTTTCTTGAGCTTTGCGCAGAATTCTTCGATTGAGTGGGCACCCTCGATGGATTTTCCTGTAGGGAATTGAATTAGTTGCTGTATTCCGGGATATAATTGGGCAATAGTGAAGAATGGGTACGTACCCTTGGCCTCGTTGGCAAGGAACTTGTCAACCTTGGAGACGGTTCGGTTGAATGCAATGACATTGGATCCGTGATCGGCAGCATTGAGAATCAAGTTCTGGCCCATGACGGCCAAGCCGATGAGGCCGAAATCTCCTCTGGGAGCATGGTCAGCATTGGATTCAGCACTCGGTTTCGAGGACGCAGCAGGAGGGTTGTGGTGTTGATTTTCCGGAGATCCGCTCCTCCCACTTGCAGCTGCCGTGCCGCCAATGTTGATGGCAGCAATGCGAGCGCTGGAGGTTGCAGGAAAGAAGATGTCAACCAAGGGAATATTTTTGGAGCAAAAGATTGCAGCAGCAGGTCTGGCAGAGGCAGAATTCTGCGTATTGCATGCATAGTGTTGTGGTGGCAGCAGCAGCAAGCCACGACGAGGACGAATGGTGGGGTAATTTGGCTGAGGGGTAAGAAAGTGAACAGCACTCACGTTGGTCCGCTCATGATGGCAAGAGGAAGTGAAGTTGGAGATTAGGGTGGTATGAGGTATTTGTGAGGTGAGAGGAGGAATTGCACAGGATCCTGTCCGTGATGTATGTTATGTGTATGAGCAAAGGAGGAGGAGGTGTTGATGATGTGTAGAAGGGAAGAAATCTTCCAAGTGACGGAAGGTTGAGGGCTCTAAATGGGTGGAGGGGGAAATGGGAGGGGTCCGGGTCTGCTTAGTCCGCCGTAGCTCAACCGTCCCGGTCTAGGCGGGATAATTGGAGCCGGTGACGCCGCTTTTCATTCTGCTCGTTGCATGTTTGCATCTCAACCTCCATGATTACACACGCCAATCCAAGGAGAACCAGGACGGGACCTTTGAGGAGAACCAGGACCTTTCAATTTGCTGTTTCGGTGGGGGTGAAACGGCAGTGTTCTAGGGGTTCAATATGAAGGCTTTACGCACGTCGCTTACCATATCCATATCCATATCCATATCCATGCTCAACCAGCAATCAACTGAGAGAAATCGGACACATCAAACAGTGCTGCTTTTGGGTCTGAGGGTTCCGACGAGGACGGGAGGCAGTTAAAGCATGAGTACGAGTACCTTATCACCGCGGGCCAACTGCTTCTGCGCGGAAGGTCTAATAGAGTCATGGAGATGCATGGGAAAGTGTCCGACGAGGGCGACTGAGGGCGATGAAGGCGATGAAGGCGACGAGGGCGACGAGGGCCGTACGATGGATGCATGAGCGATTAATGTTGGATAAACTCCCAATCGGCTACATCAACACCAGGTTAAATAACTTCGATTCTAATTCATCAACAGCCCATCCTTCTCCGGCAACGGAATGAATACTGGCCGTGGTTTTGTAGCTGTTGATCATGAATGTTTGTGTTTCAGAGGTTCCTCAAGCTCTTCAATTATTAAAGCCCCCACTTCCCACTTCAACCTGAGGTGGCATGAAAAGGACCCCGCCAAATCAGGCACGAACTTGCTGCCTGAGGAAAGAAAATATGAGACTTCGGAGACTTCCTCCTTGGCTTAAAGCCGAACTCAGCTTCACCGGTATTTTGCCGGCGCGTTTGCTTGCCGGCGCCTAATCGCGCTTAAGTCCAGGAATTCAATGCCAAGCTTTTGCGAATCTGCCATCAACTTTCATCAACAACACCACAGCTTGATATCATCCCATTTATTTCAACTGCCTGCATACCGCACTTGAAACAACAAGCACACCAAGATAAGAGACTGTTGAGTTGAGAAAGCCACTGCGTCAAGGCGCAAAGGTACGTCTAACATCATACCAAATCAAGTGTCGACCAGCAATTCATCATGTCCTATCCCCCACCTCCAGGTCTAAACAACAACCCTCATCCATCTCTTCCCGCTCGACCTCCTCCCTCGAACCTTCCTCCCCGACCAGCTTATAATGCTGCGACATCTCGACCCAGTGGTGGTGCGCCACCTGCCTACCCAGCATCGACAGGATATGGAGGCTTCGCGCCCAGATCCGTAGCCCCAGCGCAAACACCTCAACCATCATACAACTCATATCAAGCTCCTCCTCAGCAACAATACCCCCAACAAGCATATGGAGGATACAACAGCGCTCCCCCACAACAAGATGCCTACGGCGCCGCCCCTCAAATCCGAAATCCCTTCGCACCTCCCAGCGCAACCGCCGGACCAAGAAGTTATGAAGAGGATCCCGATATGGCAGCTCAAATAGCACAGTGGCAGTCCGCATACGCATCAAAAGACAACGCAGCAGCTACCAGTACATCAGGATACACTGGTCCCAACCCCGCTACCCGACGATTCAACAATTCAACTGAAGGTTCTGGCGCAGCGACATCTACGAATACCACGCCACTCGGCGGCGGCCCACGACCCGAAGCAGCAGGACCAACCATGAGCTCAGCAGCCATGTCCAGCGCCGCACACACAGACACAGGCGTGGCAAACATCGTCTCCGACTCCAAAGACCCTTCTCAAAAAACCGTCGTCCGTTCCGGTGGTGGCTCAACCTGGACTGATTCCTCCCTTTTAGAATGGGATCCCGCGCATTTCCGTCTTTTCGTCGGTAATTTAGCAGGAGAAGTAACGGACGAATCCCTCTACAAAGCATTCTCCCGCTGGCCTTCTATTCAAAAAGCACGCGTCATTCGAGATAAGAGAACAACCAAGAGTAAGGGCTATGGATTCGTGAGTTTTAGTGATGGAGAGGAGTTCTTTTCGGCGGCGAGAGAGATGCAGGGGAAGTATATTGGGAGTCATCCTGTGCTTTTGAGAAGGAGCACTACGGAGATTAAGGCTGTGAATCCGAGGGATAAGAGACATGGGAAGGGGGGTAAGAATAAGAATAAGGGAGGTGATAAGGATAGGGATAAGACTGGTGCTGGTATCTCGAAACCGGGTAGTAAGACGAAGGGGGGATTGAAGGTCCTTGGTTGATTTTGGGAATTGTGCGAGTGTACGAAGAATGCAGGAAGTCTGGACTTTGATTCTGAAAACGGGCAAGGGGTTGTTGGTCCTTTGGTCTGGATATCGGACGAGGGATTATCTAGACTAATGAGCGGAGAAGTGTAGAACTCAAGAATTCCAATCCCAACTTACTATCCAAACACCACTCTCGTTTGTCAAGAAGTTCTCCACCACGACCGGTGAACATTGCAAGTGGTAACTCGACATCCTCTACACTGTGACCCAACGCGAGTAGCTCAACGAGAACAGAATAACGTAATCCTGAAGCAGTATCCTGCGCAAAAACTCCTATTTTCTTCATATTTTTGCGACCGTTTCATGTCGTGTACTCTCCAGGTGTTCATGAGGCCACCCCGAGCCAGAGCACGAAACCTCAGAACCAGAACTACTTCACTTTACAATAAACACCATGACCTTACAAGTAAACATCAATTCCCTTTCTCTGAGCATAGAAAGACGTGTTTACATCTACTTGTATTCAACCCGGTCGGAGGATTGCAAATCGTTGCGGGGAGATTCGAGAGTGACTTCCCTTTCTGGGCGATGGGGGGTTGAATGCGTTGGGACCTCCTCGTACCCTCCTCGTCTTTCACGTACTATGTACCATGCTTGAGCTTATTATCCTGGTCACAGTGGGAGGGATTTTTGGGGAGTGGGTGGGGGTGGGGGTTTTTATCTACCTTAATTATGTCCTGTGTTTACATTTTTTGGTCTTAGGTCTTGGGTGTTGCGAGGATTAAACTCGGACGAATCTTGTTGGCAGACGACGCAATTATTTGATCCGGTTGAAAGGACCTTGGAGATGAAGTCACGCTTTCTATGCATGGCTAGTGGGATAAATGTCTGTCCCAAGTGACTCGTGAGAGAAAAGAACACTTTGCGTAGAGCGTAGAGGCTGGGAGATTGGGAGATTGGGAGATTGGGAGATTGGGAGATTGGTATACAAATTACATGTGCGGAACGAGGGGTGGTATTTCTCTGAAGCCTTTGATTCTTCTTCTTGGGAGCGCGGGGGGGTGGGGGGTGGTGGTTGTTGAAGATACGAAAAGTGCTGGGGCGCTGGGATGTTACTTACCTGTAAGACAAACAAGAGAGGTGGGGGAGGGTAAGGCTTTGTTTTCTGTTTTCTGTTCTTTGCTCTTCTTCACTTTTTTTACTTCATTATATAAATACATGTTATCCTTTATGAATAATAACACCCTCCCCCCATCCCCCCAAAAAAGAATTTTATTCTAGAAGATCTAGACTGATTGAAACAAACTACTAGATTAGCATTGAATAAACAGAGAGACGATGAATACTTATTACTAGAAAACTCTGGTGATATAACGCCGTTATTCTAGCCTATTAGTAGACTATTCTTTCTCGGGTATGCCAGCGACCATTGCGAGTGTTTAAGTTCGGGCTTAAATTTGCTTTTGGGACGTTTATCTAAATGCATATCTTTTTTCAAGCTAAATTCTCCAGCATTCGAGCCTTACTACTTTTCTATCAAAGGTCTTTGTCCTCTGTCCTCTGTATTATAACTAAAGTCATAATAGCTTTATGCTCGATAGCTTAGAAAGCAATGCAGGCTAGATGACACTAGCTACATGTCTTAGAAGTAGGAAACAATAGCAATACACGGGTACTGAGAACTAGAATTCGCTCCCGGTTCAAGTACAACTATGCGATTCTTATTAGCTTTTTTGTTAATTACTACTTCAATTTATACTCGCATACTCTTTTTACACGCTCTGGATTTTCAACCTTGGAATGGCGAGGAAAGAAGCGTCATAGGTCGAGAGCAGCGAGCACTTTACAGGGTGACATAGAAGTTGGTATTTCTTCTAATTCAACTCCCACGATTAAATCAAGAGAGGAAGTATTAATTTGGTAAAAGGGATTTTCACAGGACAGGAGTTGTTACTGGATGAACGTTGTTGGTTGAGAAGTGGGGAGTATTTATAAAATACCTAAAAGCATGTATTAATAGTTATTGTACATTCTTGACCAAAAAACTGAGAAGATCTCTGAAAGAATCCATTCAGCTCGAGGCCATCTAAGGGTGAGTTTTCACGTGAGTTCTCTCGCTCCGATGATCTACCGAAAAAGGAGAAACCTAGCAGCTTAGGCGAATAACACAAGTAAGTAAGTGTTCCTTGACAGTGACACAACTTTCGGTGCGTTTGTATGATGCGTTCTTTCTAGATTCATAGTATACGGCTTTCTTTGAAATTTGTAAAGGTTAGAATGTTCACCCCTAGCAATCTGATAGAAAATCTTAGGTTGTCCCGTTGAATCTACGCGAACATAAGAAAACCCCATTGTTCCTCAATAACCACCTCCAAAGCAAAAGTTGGTTACCTCAGATGGCGCAATCCCAAGTATTTCAATCTCTAGCTTTGGCAATCTATAGCCCAGCCAGGATACAGCACACTCTTCTCCGTTGACGGGCACTTCATAACAATACGAATGTAGTGAGCTTAGCTGCGATACCAGAGAAAATGACTCGGAAACTCAAGCAGGATGTGTGCATCTTCACACCGATATCCATGCCTTCAACGCAACTACTCCAAGGCCTCGTCCTACATCCTGGCGAAGTATTCCCTCGATCAGCAGCATACCAACGTAATCTCTGAGTTTCTTACAATGCGCTTGAATGGTTACTGGTTTCCAGAATTCGAAGTGTAGAGAAGCTATGATGGTGTGGACAGCCTTTACCAAGCGATCAACAAGCACTTGGCGTGCTACGGTATTGAGGTCTCGCTCCCCTTTGTCGATCCTGATCTCGAGTAAAGGTGAATCCTAAATCTCAGTTATACCTTTTTTCCCTCCCCGCTCCCTTAATTCCTCCCACTCCCACTATTCATTCTTTACTGCCTTGCTCTAGTCTTCTTATAAACTCAATGATACAGAAAGAAGGAACGCATTTACTAGCCCACTTTCAAGTTGTGCATTATTCTCTCTGTAGATGTCTCGCCACATCATTCCATAGAGCGTATAAAGTGATTTTCTGCTTCCTCACGAAAATATTCTATTTGGTAGTGCGAGCGTATGTCCGGTGAGAAACTTCTAGAAAGAGGACGAAACTGTCTGTAACTGATGGATCTAGGTTAAAACGCGAACTCCGTTCCTAAACATCCCTAGAGTGTCTTCCTAGAGTGTCTTCTAAGAAGGGGACGCGTGGAATCAGGAGCCACGCTAAACGCGTGCTTACACCCTGGTGGGGCTTTTACAAAGGAGGAGATAGAGTGGTTGGGAGCATGAAATTAAGCAAGCGGTCTTGTAATTATTTAAGCTGTCTGTTTTTTTCCTGTCGTATGTCGTGGTACTCTTAATCTATTTTGGGATGTTTTTGTTTTCCTCCTATAGAGGGAAGGTTTCTCAAGACTTACTCTCAGTGTGGTCGATAGTATTATCGTGATAAAATACTACAGTATTTTAGATTAATATATTATCATGATATCCCAGTAGTACGTATCTAAATACGCTATAATACTATCGTAATATCGTGATATCATATAGTATATCTTTTAATAACTCGTAAGCGCTAAAACCCACTTTTTCTCAAAATGAGGCTATTCACACTTTTCTCTTTTATTACTTACTTATTAGACTAAAATATTATTTTTTTATTAATTTAGTTAATATTTACCTATAATTAAAGGGTAAAACTTAGTAGAATTCAATACACTAGTTTATTATATTCTAGCTATTAATCTAACGTTATTGTTGTCGAATTAGTACTTAGTGTTAAGAGATTTCTAGACATGTTTTTATCTCGCATAGGCCACCTTTTTAACCTTATAATATTTAGGTTAATTTAAGAGCTATTTATATGATTCTTTTTTTGAAATACTCTATTTAAATAGATCTATAATTTTAGCTATTTAGCTATATATTTTTTGTAGTCTTATACGTTATGCTATATAAAGCTAAAATATAAGGCTGAAAAGAAGTAGAGTAAAATCCAGAGTAAAAAGCTTAAATATTATAGCTTAGCAATACCACGATATTATCATGATATTGATTAAAATACTAACAATATAAAAGATAATATTGTTAGGTATTATAAGATTTAAATAGTACAAATAGTATATATTAAAGTGGGTTTCCAACAATATATCGTGGTGGTATAATATTTTAAATACTATCGACCACACTGCTTACTCTCTATTACCTAACTCTTATATTATATTCTTTTTATTATTTTTAGATAAATAAGAGAGAAGAAAGAGAAAGAAGAGAAGAGAGAGGAGTAGAGGGAATGTTTACTTTAAACTCCTCTTACCTATACTAAGAAAAACCTTCCCCTAGAATATTTACTTACCTCCTTACCTCTAACTCTCTCTTTTACTTACCTATCTCTCTTACTCTCTTCTACACTCTCTTAGTATATATAGTATAAAGAAGAATAGAAGAAGAGAGCAAGAGTATAAGAGTGTAAGAGTATAAGAGTATAAGAGAGTAAGAGAATAGGATAATATAGTTAAAGATTTACTATATCTCTTAACTTTTATAATTTGCTATTTACGATTTAGTCGATTCCGGCTTTTAGTATATACGGGACGCCCTACCTATCAAGGGGATGGGAATTTTATTCTTTGCTGGATTCTTGAGAAGTTTTGTTACATGTCGTAGAATTCTGCATTTCAAACTTGAGGTTGAGTTCTCTGAAACATTCCCAACCCGCTGCTAGGAAGGTAATCTCCTTCCGCTTTCTGGTGGTTCTGTTGCACAGCGTGTAAGTTTTAATTTATCTTTGAAATTACGGACTTTCTATTTAAGTTTGCCAATACGTGAACTCTCAAATAATGTGACTGGACCCACGTATTTTTAGGCACTTGTGTATTTCTGTTGAATTTCGACAGAACAGCTAACACACTTCATCATTTCTAGTTCCCCTCCCCTTTTTCATTCAGGTTCTCGAACACCCCAAGCTTTCGATATTTTGTACCCTTACCTGCCGGAGGCGATGTTATTTAGAGTGCGAGTAAAAATCTGTTGCATCTCGTGAAAGAATCCAATTTATTCTCGAATTTCTACTTTCCCAATTCGATCACGGAAGATCTGAGCTTCTGGATATCTGCTATACAACTGTATACGCTCCCCAGTTAGGTACACTTCAAGCCTTCTCTTGAAAATCGCACTTTCCTTTAATGTATTCTAGTATCTTCACAGGGGTAGTCAATTTCCTAACCCGGTTTTCTGGATCATCAATGCAAGGCATCCATGCACAACACCCTCGCCATACTGGCGCAACTCAAAGCCAACGCTTTTTTCGAATTTCATTGCACGTCGCAAAAAGAGTTAATATATTTCTCCCCCTCCCTTTTTTACTTGTCACATTCCTGATCCACCAGCATTTTTCCAAAATGGTGATGCTGGTGAGCCTTCTTCCAAATCGGGTAATACAAATTTCAAGTCGTCAATGCATCCCTCGCTCGCTTAACCCATCCCGGACCCTACACCGATTTTCTAGAAGCTGCAGGTGCCTATTTGCTTTGGGTTTTGTTGCACTTTGGAAAAGTTTAATTTATTTTTGAGATTGTTGATTTCCTCATGCAGCATTCGGTGTGACTTTAAGCTCCGATTTATAATGTATAACGGCAGACAAGCCAACATTGAGTACGTGAGCATTCTTCTTTGGGCATTCTGTGAGATATTGTTGCATTTCGCTGAAGTTCTTGATTTATATGGAAGGCCGATCTTCCTCGATTGAGACACCGGTCGGGGGTTCAGAAGGATAGAGCCTGGGTAGGCTTTTGATATATGACGAAGTCAACTTGGGCCACTCACGGAACTTTCACCCTTCGGGACTTCTCTGAATCATTTGTTGCTCATCGCAGAATTGTTTAATCTATTTGGAAGGCTGATCATTCTGAATTGAGTCTCCTTTTAAGCTTCTATAATTTGAAAGTTGTTACATCAAGAAGCTGTGATGTGAAATTGTTGGGAACTTACACTCTTTTGAAACTCTGTGGGTTATTGTTGCAAGTCGCGAAAGTCTTTAATTTATATTCCAGGCCGATTTTTCCTAATGAAGGTTCCAGAGGCCGAAAATTGACATATCAACAAGCTATGAAGAAGATCAGAAGGAGCATATTCCCATTCAAGTCTTCGACAAGATACTGTCGCACGTCACGAAACAAAATAAAACTATCTGTAAAATATGGACTTTTCTACTCAGGTAAAGTTCTTCCAGAACACAGACTTTCAATATATGATGCAACTTAATACTCACAGACAAGAATACCTGGTGTATAGAATTCATTGCACGTCGCAAAATTTCCTAATATAAAACCCAACCCACCACATTCCTAATCCAGCAAACTCTCACATCTCAGTATCGTTGCATGTCGCAAAACTCTTTAATTTACATCTGAGATTACTTGTTCTCCCTTTCTGGTTAGAGCAGCTTGTAAGCCCATTATTGACTTCCATGCATGAGGGGAGCAAATAACAGGCAATTGGGAAATTCTTTTGCTGCACCTCGGAAAAATCTTTAATTTATTTCCCTGCCCTCTGTTTCTTGTATTCTTGAAATGAATCCAGTAAATGATGATGCTCCAGAAGTCCGCGATAACCAAGCTGAAGTTATAGAGTAACGTAACATAATGATAAATAATAAATCTTAATTTTATCTAGTCTTTTTGTAAATATTTTTGCATGATATAGTTATTTATAAACTGCAGGATTATTTGTTTCATCAGAAAGATATAGGGCGACTGCTAAAACGGTGATCAATGCAAACCCGGTACCTTCTCAACCCTCCCCTCGAATACGCTATTTCCCAAACTCCCAGGATTCTGTTGCACAGCGCACAAATAATTAATATACTCTTCAAATGAGACATTTCCAATTCCATCTCTCTCGTAAGCTTCCAGAAGAAACAAAATTCCGGACCCACACCTCTCCGGAGATTTAACCACAGGCAAAATCTAAATGTTCGGGCTTTCATTACACATCGCAAAACTCTTCAACATATTCTTAAAATGAGAAACTTCCTAATTCAGCCATTTCCTTCCTGTTGATAAACTTCTAGAAGGAGAGGGCCAGAAATCGGAGGAAACAACAATACATGGCCTACACCCCCTGTCCCTTTACAAAACCCGAGTCCTCGGAATTTCATTGCACATCGCAAAATTCTTTAATATAGTTTCAAAATGAAAGATCTCCCAATAAAATGTCCTAGTAAGCTTCTAGAAAGATTAAATCTCCGAAAAAATCAATATATGACGTATAATCCTACGTACAAGACCTATACCGAGCGTACTATTACATCCATCAGCTGAACCCCCACCACGCCCCGAAATATTGATCTTTAACTTCCAATTTCCATGCATTTACCTAAATTATATTCTAATATTTTATTGTTGCACGTCTCAATTTTAAGTCTATATTTGTTCTCCCTAGTAAAAGTCTCACGTCCATCATTTTCAAGTTGCATTGATGAATTTGTTAATCTCTCTGAGCTACACCCCACCATGACCGAAATATTGGTTATACAAGAGAGACTGAGATGAATAATCAACTGTTGCACATCGTAGTTCTGTTAAGTCTATTTATTCCTCCTATGGGATCATTGGGCTTGCTTGCTTTGAATGCTTTGATAACCATCTCCATCTATCGCATAACTTTGACATTTCCGAACCCTCCACTGAAATGTTGATTTTCGATTCTTTTGGAAAGAGAGACCAAAATGTGATGCCTTTGTTGCATATCGCAGTTTTTAGGCGTAATTGTTCCCCCCATGGGAGTTCCTAAGTTGCTTTGATATTTGTTATTACATATAGAAACCCCACCACGTCCGGAGATCTTGATTCTCAAACTCCGTCCTTCTAAAAAATAAGGTAGATTCTTGCAACGCTTCTGTTGTTGCACATCGCAGTTTTTTAGGCCTATTTTTTCCTCCTATGACGGCGCTGCTTTGTACCAATTTCCAGCGGCATTGCGTTGCTTTGAGATGTTCTCACGTAACCCCCCGAAAGAATCCACACTGAAGAAAATTCTCACCGAAGCACTCCATCGAAGATCTCCTCATTATGAAAGAAGTCCCTCCATTGTAGCAAGTCGCAATTTCTAAGTCTATTTATTCCCCCAATTACAGCCCCCCCTTCTAGCAGTTTACAATTGCATTGTTCTCCCACTTACACCCCGCCCCTCAAACGACGGCAACACCGGAACATCGATTTAATTCGGAATATTCATTGCATATCGCACATCTGACTTCTATATTTGTTCCCCCAATTGGAATCCTTCCCCTCCTTTATTTCAAGTTGCACCCTTAAAAAATGCGGCATTCGGAAGATCGGTCCCTGCCACATCGAAACCCTTCACCGAGATACCCTTCCTCCTTCCCTCCTATTTCTGTAGCTAAAATCTGGCATTGTTGCAAATCGCAGAATTCCCATCTATATTTGTTCCCCTATTAAATCAACCAATTCATTCCAACAATCTTTTTTTAGATGTGCTGATAGAAGATGTTCGCATGAATATCGAAGTTGCATTGACGATGGAAATTTCGCTTAGGGAGCTACCAGGGGATGTACTCGTTCGTGGAGACCATAGGCATACTTTTCCTACCTTCTGTAAGGCCGTGCCCTTAATAAAGACACTACCTTTACATAGCTTCTTTAGTATAAAGGATACGTATAAAGCTATAACCTATATAGTACCCTATAAATATATAGGTATATAGAAGGCTGAATATACTTATAAGTACTAAACTATAATCTCTAGATAATAGATAAGCTACTAATAATAAATAAGCTACTAACTAAGTAATCTTTAGATTAACAGATAAGCTACTAATAACAGATAAGCTTAGATAAGCTACTAATAATAGATAAGCTACTAATAATAGATAATTTATAAACTAAGTAATTGTAATAAAAAGGCGTTATAATTCAATTTACAAAGGTATAATCAGCTTATACTTTATATAATAAGCTTAGAATTAGTTATAAACATTTCTAAACTAGTAATACTTAAAGGAAGAAGTTATTAAATTTAATATATAATATAACAAGTAAATAAAGGAAAAGCCTCTTTTATAAATAATAAGTTACTTATCTATAATTACACTACCTAATACTACTACTAAGAGGGTAGAAAAGTAGTAAATAAACATTATCTTAATTCGCCTTAGTTTTAATATTAGTACTATTTATATAGTTAGTATTTAAAGTATTAGGACAAGAAAATAGAAATTATAGCTCTTAACCTATAAGTAAATCGCTATAGATTATTATATCCTCTATTTTTATAATCTCTTACTTAAGTTACTTACTCTCTTATTACTACTTATTAGTATAATATATTTTAGAAAGGATAGAAAAACATATATTAGCTTATTTAACCTTAGTATTATATATAGCTATCTTACTTCTTATTATAGTTGAAAGCTAATAAAGTCAGTCTAACGTATAGTAATATAAGAACTAGTAATATACTTTAAGTACTTAGTTATAAATATATTTATTCTTCTTTACTATATAGTTATATACTCTTTCTTTTATATTATACTTCTGCTTTTAGAGGGCATCTTTTATAGCCTTCTTCTTAGAAGCCTTTTACTTAGACTTATTACTCTTAATAAAAGTCTATTTAAGTTAAAGAATATAATCTATTAAATTTTTAATAGTATCTATATTTAATCTAACTTTTAAAGTACTAAGCTAATCCTTTATATAGAAGGTATAGTAGTAACCGTTTATTTTAAAAAAGGTAGTATTGTTTATAAAGGCCTTTTTATTAATATTTACTACTTTTAAAGCTCTAGCTTTAATACTAGTAGTTAAGAGATTAAGAACTATCTTTAAGGTAGGTTAAGGAAGCTTTTAAGTAAGGTTAAAGTTATTAGAAGACTAGTTTTTTAGAAAAAGATTCTTAATAATATTTATATTAAGCGGTTAGAGAGTAATAGAATCTACTAGTATAGGAGCTATAGTAGTGTTCTTAGGAGAGGTTAGTATTATAAAGGTGAAGTATATAGAGCTTACTTATAGAGGTATTAGACTATAACAGAGCCTTAGAGACTTTACTAATAGCTTAGAAGGGTCTATCAAAAAGGATATATCTAAGTTTAGGTATTTAAGGTTAGGTTCTTTAAGAGTATAAAAGTTGAAAAAAAGTTGAAAGTTTAGAGTTAGTTATAAGTAAGATACGCTCTCTTAAAGAAATCGCGTAAAGGTGCTCTTATATAACTTTAGTAACGTTAATATAGAGTTCTTACCACTATTAATTATAAAGCTAAGGTAGTATATAAAGGGTTAGATAAGCTAGAAAGTAACTAGTAAGCTATATCTACTAGATATAAGGCCGTTATAGGTAGAATACTTATAATAGACGTTTTATACTAATTCGCCTTTACTACTTAACTTCTAAGCTTATATTCTAGTTTTTAAGCGTTTTAGAGTAGTATATAACTCTAGTATTATTAGTATATCTTTTAGATACTTATTCTAAGGCTTTTAGTTCTTTTAGGCCTAGGGCTTTTAAGTATAAGTTACTTCTATGTTTTAACCCTTTTAAAATCGATACTTTTTTAGCCTTTCAAAGGCTTTTCATAACCTTAAAACTATACCTACATTTAAAGCAGCTAGTATTACTTTAATAACATTATTATTATAATCAGTCTTAGTCGCTATATCCTTTTATTCTCCTTCTTTACTTTAGCTATATATTAATACTAACTTAGCCACTCCCCTCTCTAATACTACTAGGTCTATACTTCTTAAGCTGTTTCCTCTTTCTAGAATCTTTCTCATTTACTTTATTACTTTTACTTATTAGAAAATCGTTAAGTACTTTAGAAGATTAAAGTACCTAATATAATAATTAAGTTAGGTGAATTTTATATTATAGTAAGCCTTATAAATACTCTAGTTAATTATAAAGTAGAGACTTTATAAAGTTTAGTAAGAGAAGAATAAGAAGTTTACTAAAACCTCCTTTTAAATATATATTTTTTCTATTTATAAGGCTAAGCTTAAAATAGGAATTAATTATATAATTTTAGTAAAAGCCTCTAAGAGGTTTTTTACATAGATTATATAGGCTATAATTAATTAGGTAGTCTTAGGTAAGATAACTAGTTATATATACTTTATACTCTACTATAGATTATATTATAGCTATTTAGTATAGCTTACTCTATACTTTAAAATAGCGAAGTAGTAGTAGCTAATATAAGCTCTTAGATAAGCTACTTTTTAACGCTTACTCTAAACTACTAATTCATAGATTATCTCTCCTAAGTTATATAGCTTATTACCTAACTTATAGATCATCTCTTCTAAATTAAATAGCTAATCTCTTAATTTATAGATTATCTCTTAATTTATAAATAATCTCTTAATTTATAGATTATCTCTTCTAAATTATATAACTAATCTACTAACTTATAGATTATCTCTTCTAAATTAAACAGCTAATCTCCTAATTTATAGATTATTTTTTCTAAATTATATAGCTTATTACCTAACTTATAGATTATCTCCTTTAAATTAAATAGCTAATCTTCTAATTTATAGATCATCTCTTCTAAATTATATAGCTTATTATCTAATTTATAGATTATCTCTTAATTTATAGATAATCTCTTAATTTATAGATTATCTCTCTTAAATTATATAGCTAATCTCTTAATCTATAAATAATTGCCTAGTTTATAGATAAGCTACAGGTAAGCTAGTAAGCTGCTAGTTCGTAAGTCAGCTACTAAACCTTAAGTAAGCTTCTTAAAAAGCTTACTTAAATACTTTTAAAATCTAGCTTACTTACTTATAATAATATGATAAATCTTAAATATAATTCCTAGTATATATTTTATAGAGATATATATAATATTATTATAGAGAGAGATAAGAGCTTAAGAAAATCAGTTAAATTAAGCCTCTTCTATAATACTACATAGTAATAAAGTATATATAATTTAAAAGGCCTATAGTGTAATATTAAGGTATAAAAATCCCTATTTAACCTTAATTAGTAATAAATATATTAATTAAGACCTATAAGTATAAGATGCCTCCTAATACAAACTACTTCTAAATATATAAATAAAAAAAAAGTATATTATTAAGCTACTAAAAGACAAATTAAAAGACGAATTAAAAGAAAATAGAAAGATAAATTAAATCTCTTATATATAATTAAGCTACTAATAGTAGAATTAAATTAACTATATATAGCTAAGCTTCTAAAAGATAAATCAAATCCTTTATATATAATAGAGCTATTAAAACATAAATAATAAACTAGTATACTAACTTATAAATACTATTTAAGAAGAAAATAATATAAAAGGAAAGCTAACTTAAGTTACTTCCTCTTAGGCTTAGTCTTTTTAGCTATAAGGAGTATAGGTAGCAGTATACGGTTTTACTTATGCTTTTGAATTTAGGCTAAGAGGTTAGTAATAGTTTCTATAAACTCTATTTAAGAAGTAGGAAGGTATACTTATTTACTTTAAGGTAAGCTTTCTATATAGTCTATTATATACTTATTTAAGGAAGAGGATTTAGTATTATACTTATTTAAAAGAGTACTAGAGATATTACTATATTAAACGTTTATATCTATATATACTATTATAGGTAAAGAAGGAGACTAGCTACTAGCTAGTAACTAAATATATAATATTACTTTAGCTATGGTTTTTAGACTAAAGTAGTTTACTATGCTAACCTTAACTTAGTTAGTACTTTCTAATATTAGGTAAATAAAGTTATCTTAGTATTATAGTATTTCTAGTAGAGATATAGAAGGAATAATATTAAAGAATTAAGATAGCTAGTTTAATAGCAATAAGAGAGGTATTAAATAGTTACTAAGAGATTATATATATTATATTTATAATAAGGAAAGAGACTTTAATATATAGCTAACTAAGAGCTATAGCTATTATAAAGAAGCCTTATAGGTAGTAAGGCTACTAGTTATAGCGTTATTAGTAGTAGTATTAGTAGAAGGAGATAAAGTTTATTATACGTTATTATTAAAATATATTCCTCTTAGGAGATTAGTACTATAGTTACTACTATTATTCTATATAAATTTATTAAAATTAATATTTTTAACTTTAAAAAAGAGAGATAAGAGTAGTTTATAAACTCTTATAACTCTTATTACTTTAGCCTATTTATCCTTCTTTTACACCTCTTATATCTTAAGCTAAGTATTATCTAAGATATATAAGCTTAGTTTAAAAGTAGATCTAAGCTATAATTAAACTTAGAGTTAAGATAGAACTTTAAAAGTAGAATCTAGGAATTAAGTATACTATAGCTAAGATTAGACTAGAACCTTAATAAGTTAGATTTTAATCTTAAGACTAAGTAGGCTCTTAAGAGTATGTTATTTAGCCTTTTTACGTTTCTTTTACTATTTAAGAGCTCGTTCCTTCTCTTAGCGCTATTAAATATCAACTTCTTTCTCTATAAGGTTATAATAGAATCTAATTATATTTATTTACTTAGAACTTATTATATAGCTAATAGTATAGAGGATAAGCTTAATATTATAATATCCTTTATTCTTATTTTTATCTTTCAAGAGTCTCTTATATTTAGCTTTCTTCTATAGTAAGGTTATATTATCTAGGGCTATAGGAATAAAATTAACCTAGAGCGCCTATATAAGAGAGCTACTAATTAAGTTAGCTAGCCTCTTAATAAATATAGTCTCTTATTAAAGATAAGACTTCTAATTCTTAAATACGTTCTAGACTTTATACTCTAAACGTTCTTAGATTATAGTATTATACTTAAGATTAGTAAAACTAAGGTCTTCTAAAAGAGAGTTATATACCTTTTATAGACGCTTAATTTCTAGTATTCTATTATTAAGCTTTTTCATAGTCTTAGTAAATCTAAAGTCCTCTTTAATTAAGTAGCTAGTAACTACTTAGTAAGCTTAAATATCTTAAAAATAGCTTATACTAAACTTAACTTTTTAGTGTTATATAATAACAAGAAGCGACATTCTATCTAGTATAGTCTTATAAAAGGGAATACTAAAGTCGGCTTTACTTAAAAGTTAAAGGTCCTTATTATTTATACTATTATATAGAACCTAGTACTAGTTTATATTAGTAACCTAAACACTAAACTCAAGCTTCTTAGTATTTATAATCACCTCTTCGTTAGAGCCTTTACTAAATAGTTTAAGTAGTATAGTAGAAACTTTATAGATTCTATAGTAATAGGCTTCCTTATTATTAGCTAATAGTAGGAATATAAGCTTTAGAAAATCATAATAATACTAGAAGTAGTTAGTTATTATTATTATTCTAGTCTAAGCTATTATAAAGGTAATACTATTAGTAAAGGTAATAATTAGAAGTGAACTTTTATAAAGTTATAAATTTAAGCTATATTATAAATCTTAAAAAGATAATTAGAAGAGTATGAGAATCGCTACCAAGTTTACTTTAACTTATTATAAAAGGGAATTTAATTAGATTAAATTAGCTATTAAACTATATTATTACTAAGTTTATATAGTAAGCGTAGAAGGGAATATAACTAAATTAATTAAACTCTAAAAGGTATAGAAACGTTTCTAAGAGGTATTTATAAGGACTAGGTTAGAGGAAGTAGTAGTTATAAGTTTAGTAAGTATAGTAGATAACCTAATTCTTTAAGGTATATAATAGAGTATATAGATTTTTATAATTATATAACATATTTACTAAGCTAGAGCTAGAGAACCTTAAAAGTCTATAACACTACTATTATATACTTAAACTATCCTTCTCTTTTACTTAATATTAATCTTATTAAAAGTATTATATAGAGTATAGTATACTTTTACTAGAGAAACACTTTTTAAATACCCTACTACTCTATACATCTACTTAAAGCTATCTTCTAGCCTACTCTATAATTCCTAGCTCTTTTTCTAGTTAATTATATAATAATAGCCTCTTCTACTTAGCTTTTAATTTAATACCTAATTATAAGTTAAGTCTATATTTACTAAGAGAATACTTACTTTTTACAAGCTCTAAGAGTCTCTATATATCTTAAAGACTATATAAACAAACTCTGTTTTCTTACTCGCCTTTTATTAAAATCGTAATTAAATAATAATACTATAATCTTAGATATTATTATAAAATACTATATTTTATAGAAGGCTCTCTAACTATAGTGCTAAGAGAAGGAGTATTATACTAAGCTATAAAAGTATAATAATTATTAAGTATCTTATATCTACTAAGATAAAAAGTATTCATTTTACTAACTATACTTATATAATAGGCTCTATAATAATTTATATCTAGTCTAATATTAAATATCTCTTATAATACTCTCCTCTTATCTACTTATTACGATAACCCTTTCCTAGTCGCCTATTATAATACTCCTCTCTTATCTACTTATTATAATAACTCTTTTCTAGCTATCTATTATAATACTCCTCTCTTATCTACTTATTATAATAACTCTTTCTTAGCTACCTATTATAATACTCCTCTCTTATCTACTTATTATAGTACTACTTTTACTAAATATAGTATAAATACTCTATCTCCTACTATTAGTAGGCTAACTTCTTATAATGGATTACTAGAACATAGTAATTATTACGTTTTAGGACCTAAAGAGCCTAATAGTCCTATTTTACTTATTCGTTCTTCTAATATAAAGTTCTCTCTTAAATATATTAGTTCTTATTCTTTCTTCTACTAATCGATTCTAACCTACTATAAGAGCTCTAAGAATACTAGTAACCTAAGCTTATATCCTTACACTCTTAAACGTTAGAAGTAATTAAGATATAAGCTACTTAAAAGCTTCTCTCTAAGCTTAATATAGTCTTCTCTTATATATATAATATTATAAATAAAGATAGAGAGGATGTTTAGATATATAAAGCTCTTATAAGTTTACTTATAAATAATTTCTTTGCTTATCTTAAAAGCTATATAGATTAATATATATACTTTATAAAAGGTACTATTAATATATTAGACGTAAAAAAGACTATTAATAAATAGACTAAGAAGTAGAGGAAGCTATAAGCATTAGCTTATTATTAGTAGACAAAAACTATAGAGGAATAGTAGCGTTAGACTAAAGAGCTTGTATAACTTTATAAAAATTCTATAAATCTCTAACTAAGACTTTATAGAAAGAGGAATATACTTCTAAGTATAGGTCGAAGATCTATAAGCTAATTATAATAGTAATAAGTCTCTAGTAGCTCTTTATACTATATTTAAGTTAGAAATAAATATATATAATACTTCTTACTCTAAGATAGGAATTAAGATAAATATAGATAGTATAGATATAATTATTATAAATAGTTAGAGTTTATATCTAAGTAATTAATATAAAGGAATTAGTATATTTATAATAAATAACTTTTCCTCTTATATACTCTTTTAATTCTAGTACTTTAAGATTAATAGATAGATTTTTATTAGTTAGTAAGCTCTTCTTAGTAGATAAGCTCTTATTATTTAGTAAGTAATCTCTAAATTAATAGATAAGCTACACTTCTTAATAAGTAAGCTCTTCTAGATAGGTAAGCTTATCTAGATAAGTAAGCTCTTCTAGATAGTAAGCTATTCTAGGTAGGTTAGCTCTTCTAATAAGTAAGCTAGTTTATTAACTATTAATCTTTACTATCTTAGAGGCTTATATAAGTTTCTATATATTATAGACAGAGACATAGTATACTAAAAAGCACTATACCTTAGAAGTAGCTAGTTAAACTAACGATTATTTTATTATATAATTTTAATAAACATTATCTATCTTACTATTCTCTTCTCTATTAAGTATTTAATCTTCCTTAATATTTAAAATCTTAAATACTTTATTTAGAGTATTAGCTTACTTAACTACGTCTTTATTATTCTTACTTCCTTCTATTTTAAATAGATCTTCTTCTATCTCTTTAATAGCCTTCTTAGTACTATCCCTATTACCTATACTCTTACCTATTTATTAAGATATATAAGCTTTACTTCTATTATCTTCTTACTTTTAAAAGCTTAGTAGTAATAAATTCAAAGAATCTAAAGTATCTATATAGTTAGAAATTATATTATAATCGAGTATAAAGGTAAATAATACCTTTTAATCTCCTCTTCTACTCTAAGTCAGTATACTAGTCATTATAATTAAGTACTATATTAGTAATAGTAATTCTATAGAGAATATTATACTAGAATAGTATAGAACTAGTTATATAGCCTCCTAGCTAATACTAAGATACCTATATATTAAGTAATACTTATAAAGTATTATATATCTACTTTACTAACCTTATCTACTTATATAAAAGTAATTCCTTCTCTTTTATATACCTTTATAAATACTAATAAGTATTAATACTCTATAAGATAATAATATTATTTATAAACTAAAAGTAAAGTATATTAGTTAGTAAAGATAGTAAGATAACATCTTCTTATACTACTTTATATTACTATATTCTCTAATTTAACTTAGTTTTAAGTATTTCTAGGTTAAATATTTTTAATAAGATCTTCTTAAAGTAGGATTCTAGTAGGAGGTTATTTAAGAGTTTTTCTATTCTTTAAGCTTGCTTTTAGAGTATAAGTAGACTAGAAGATAGAGTATTAGTATTTTCTTATTATAAAGTTATTTAGAAAGAATAGTATCTTAATTACCTACTATTTATAAAAGCTCTAAAATAACTAGCTAGCTTTTTTAGTTCCTTTAGTATTATACTAGTTATAGATATTCCTCTACTCTTAAATTCAGGCTATTGTTTAGATTTAGAATTAAGTAAACTCTTTATTAATATAATACTAGGTCTATAACTTTATATACTATACTTAGAGGTCCTCTCTCCTAGTTTACGCCTATTCTTCTTAAGATTAGCTAGTTATAAGTAATTCTACTTCTATTATAGTAATAGTATTAGCTACTATTTTAGTAATACTCTATCTTCTAGATAGATATTAGGTAACGTAAGAATTCTATATATAAGGTAGCCTTTTAGAAACTAGTATTAGTATTTCTATTATAACTAAGTATTTGTCTTACTTAACTTACTAATTTTCTTTTATATTATTTTTATAAAGAAGTAACTAGAAGAGTCTCTTATATAGCCTTACTACTTTTATAGTCTAGGTAGTCTCTTTCTTCTTAGTAAACTATTATAACTATTACTTAGTATAATTATTAAGTATATCTAAGATCTTATAACTAGTTATAATTATCTCTTTTAATAGTAAGTATTAGTAGACTTTTTTAATCTTAGTAGAATATTAAATCTCTTTTTTAAGTATACGCTTATACTTTATATCTAAATAAGTACCTAGCTAGAGTAATTAAGCTTCTCTATAATACTATGTTTAGGAATTTAGAATACTTTCCCAGTTCTCTAGTAATATAATTTAGTATAATAGAATAAGATATAATTTACTACTCTAGTCTCTTTCTACTCTCTCTCTATCTAACATTATAAGTCCCTTAGTATAAAATAGACTTTATAGAAGCTAGTATTCAAGAGTATATATATATTAGTATATAGTATTTATTATAAATTTAACTCTTAAACATGTCTTAAGGTATCTCTGTTATATATATAGAGTAAATTTATATATAATATTATACTAAACAAAAGTATATACGTTTAATAAGAGTCTTAAAAGAATACTTTAAAGTATATAACTTATAATCTTATATTTCTTACCTTAGTATTAATTTACTAACTTAAGCGTTGTCCTATATCTATAAACTATATTTAAAAGTCTAGTTTAGTTAAGACTCTTAAATTACTTTATAGTACTTATACCTCTTATAGCTTTAAAGTAATACTTATATCTCTTATCTACTCTAATCTTATTTTCTTCTTTCTCTTATATTTAATTACTAGATAGATTACTAGTAAGAATAAGATTCTTAAAACTTATAGTAATCTCTCTACTAAGTAGGTTTAGTATAAAAAAGCCTCTCTAAAAATAACTTCTAATAAAATATTAATTAGATTTAATTTCTTACTTATACTATTAGTTTCTATTATAGCTCTAATAGTATAAGCGTTCTAGCCTAGTATTAGAAGCTTCTTTATAGAAGTAGGCTAGGTAAGTATACTAGAGTAAGGAGGTTATAGTCTATATACTATAAGAGGTACTTATACTCTTAGAACAGGCGTAGGCATTCTTAGTCGAATAAGAAGTTTAATAGGTTTAAGTATTATTAGTAGAATTTTAAGAAGCTTAGACAGTTAAATAAGAGTCTTAAATTTCTTAATTAAATAGTATTTAGTAGTACTCTATAGTTTTAATCTAGTTAAAATATATATACTCTTATAGCTTCTATAGGTCTAGAATATAAATAAAGTATTTAAGTTAAATAAATTATATAAGACTATATAACTATACTTATTTAGAAATCTTTCTAGTTATAATAATATAATAAAAGAATTCTAAGAGGTCTAGATAAAAGGCGATTTTAGGGTTATAGAGATCTATTATTTTATTAGTTTTAGTATCTTCTTATTTAGTTAAAGATAAATAAACCTAAGAGAAAGTAACTAGCTTTTATAATTAATATTAGCTTAGACCATTTATAGCTATAATATATAATAGTTATATAAATAGCATCTTCTAATTTATGTTTATTAGTTATATACTTAGAATTATTTAATTATAAGGCTTATAATAGAGATTAATATAAAGCACATTTCTAGTAATCCTTCTATAGTATATAGAGTTATACGTTACTAGACTAGTAAATATTATAGAGCTAAGAAAAGGAATTACTAAGTTTTAATTAGTATAATAAGTAGTATGATTTTAAAGATTTATTTAGAGTAATTTTTTAGTAAAATTAAAATAATAAAGTATAAATATATTTTAACTATTTTATATATTATAATTTTTATTTATATTATAGTTATTAAGTATTAAAAAGTCTTTAGTGTCCCTAGTATACCTTCTGTCTTAGGATATTAACTGCTTTTATAGAAGGAAAGTATCTCTAAAGCGCTTGTAGAGAGGGGCTTATTAGAGTACTCTCTAAACCTACTCTTATTAAAAAGTTATAATATAATAAGATATAGTAGGTAAATAATATATAGTATAATATAGATAGTTAAGGATTATAAGCTAACTAGTAAGTAAGATAAAGCCTAGGTAAGCTAGCGAATTAGAGCCTTATTCTAATTAGTCTAAGTAGTATAAAGCCTCTCTTAAACCCTTTACTATTCTTTAATAATATAATGACTATATATACTAGTAATAATATATAATATTTTACTTTATAAGTATAGATATACTATTTTTTAAGCTTATTCTAATCTCTTAAACCTTTAATAGTATAATTCTTTTAGTTTCTTATAACTAAAATAATGTTTATAAAAGAAGTTAAGCTTTAGTTATAGATTTAGGAGATAGAAAGAGTAAATAAGGAATTTAAGTAAAATTTCTACTAGATAAATGCTATTAGTGCTATATCTTCTAGGACTTATTAAGCTAATACTTTAACTATATTATCTTCTATCTTTATTACTTTTATATCTTTATTTCTAGCTACCTCTATCTTAAGAGATAATTTAAATAAAGAGGAGCTAGAGTTTAATTTAGATTAAGGAGAGAGAGAGAGGATAGAGGAGGTGTTAGAAGCAGTGTTAGAAGAGGTGTTAAAAGAGGTGGAATACTAGATATAGATAAACAAAGAATAAATATAACTCTTAGAATTAATATAAAGAATCGTAGCCGAGAGCGGGCTTAATAAGGGGTATATCTAATATATACTAGTATATAAAACTTTTACTACTATACTTTTAACTTTCTGTTCTATTATTCTAACTAAAAAGTAACGAGGATTTAGAATAAGATATATATAAAATATTTAAATAATTAATATTCCCTCTCTAAGAACTAATTAAACTACTAATAATCTAGTCTAATATCTAACACTCTTTTATTTTTTAACCTTATTTACTATACTTTTTAGACTAATACTAATAAGCCCTTCTAGCCTAATAAATTAGTCTCTTCTTTTCTTCTTTATTACCTCCCTTCTATACCCTAAGCTAACTCTATTAATACTAATAAAGCCCTTTTTTATACTTTTATTATATATTATAAGCTTTATAAGGTTAAACTAACTATTACTATCTAATAAATTATACTAGTAAACTTAGGATTTAATAAGTACTTAGATTAAATACTAAACTATTTTCTAACTATTTAATAGTATATTTAACGTTCTATCTCTAAACCTACTATTTTCTAAGTATTCTAAGCTTAAGTTTAGACTTTAGCTATATTAGATAGTAAGGGTGTTTTTTAGTTTATATAAACTTTTATATAATAGAAAAGTATCTTATAAAAAGTAGTCTTAGTTAAGTAGAGGATATCTAGTATAACTTAATATAATAGAGTTTTTTAGTATAGCTTAATATAGAAAGAATATTTAGTATAGTATTTAACATTATATAATATCATTTTAACATATATATCTTTATAAATCGTAGTTCTTTTATAATATAATTATAAACTTATAATTAACTACTAAAAGTTATAAGGAGTTATTAAACGTTGTAATAAGAGAATCTATAAATAAAATCTTAAAAGCTAGGATAATCTACCAGAGGTTAGATAAGCTAGTAAGATTAGATAAGCTACTAAAAGTTATAACTAAACCTAACTATTAAGCTACTAATTATTAAGCAAACCGTTAAGCTTACTTAAATATATATAATAGGAGATAATCTAAAGGTTATAGCTTATCTCTTAAAATTAAAAATTAATATATAAACTATTCTAATCTAGTATAATAGACTAAGGTATTAGGAAAATATAAAAATATATATATATTTAAATTCTTAGGTATAATCCTAATTTTAAACTATACTAGAAAAACATAAAAAAAAACATAAATATTATAATCTTTTAAGTAAAGCAATTCCTAAACTTTATCTAAGTAAGAAAAACATTATTAAAAACATATAAATACTATAATCTCCTAAACCTTCTAAGCCTCTTAACCTATTTAAACTTTCCCTACCTATACCTCTAAGTATAAATTTTTACTAGTCTTAGAAATGCTTTTATAAATCTAATAAAGCTATAGAATCTTAATACCTTTTTAGAAATTTCTTATATAAGATACTAAGTCGGTTAAAAAGAGCTTAAACTATAGCTAAGCGGTTCTCTATAATCGCTCTTTCTATTATAACCTTAACCTTTTATATATATATATCTAATAGATTTAAAAAGTATTTAAGATTAAAATTATAACTATCTTAGAAGGATAGAATTAAAGAAGTAGTATAAGAACTTCTAGATATATATAAGCGTAACTAATTAGATAGGTTAAGTTAGTATTAAACATGTTACTAAAGTAATTACTAATCTATATATAGATTAGTATAGTATAGAATATATACTAGTAAAAGACGTACTTATAATGTCTTTTATTATAAAGGTTCTAATACCAGCGTATACTTAACTCTAGGATTATAAGAAATAGAGTAGTATAATATATATTTAAAAGGACATTTAGTAACAGAGAAAGCGAATAAATAATAATATTAAAATTTTTAATACTTCTATTTTAAGAAACGTTAGTAGAATCTTTAATAGCTTTTAGCTTATTAATAAGATTATTAACTTAATCTAAAACTATTATTATTTATTTAGAAAGTAGCGTTTTCTACTCTAAAAGTATTATTACTATTAAGTTAAGCTTAGTATAAATTAAATAAGATAGAGACTCTAGTAGTATAGTACTTAGTATTAGGACGTTGCTTTTATAATATTATATAATATTATCCTTACTTACTTTATAGTTATTAGAACTTAGAGAAAGAGTTTTAAAGTAGGGAGGGTTATAATCCTTATCACTGTTCTTAGAAGTTAGAGAAGCTTAAGTAGTAAGATTAGGATTAAGATTAAGATAGTAGTTTTATATTTAAAGGCGTTCTTAGAGGGTTTAAAAGGCTAAATTATTACTATAAAAAAGAACCTCGTTTTATACTTAAATAAATAATGCTTAAAAGGCAGGGTTAATATCTAGAGAGTTAGTAGCTTAAGTAAGGTCGTCTATAGAGTATCTTACTTAAATAAGGTTACTTATCTTATATATAAGAGCTAGGGAAGCTAAGAGGGGTTAAGGCATATCTATAGAGTTATATACTATATTAGGTAGTATAGAAGATATTATGAAGTAGTCTTGTTTTATTTCTTAGAAATTAATAGTTTTATTTCTAGTATTATATAAGGAGGCTTAAACTAGGTACTAGGTAAGGGTATAGTATTAAATAAAACTTTATTAAGCTTATTTATCAAATCTAGTAGTTTACTTATTAATTAAAGTAGTTTATTCATATTTAATAGATTACTTACTTATATTTAGTAGATTATCTATATTAAGTTAAGAATTAAAACCCTAGTACTAGCCTTAAATCTACTATATATAGATTAGTAGGAGTTTATAGGCTAATAGCCTATAAGTAGCCTAGGGAATCTTAAGAGCTAGGTAATTTTAAATACTTCTACTAAGTAGAAGTAAATAACTTAGAAGGTAATAATAGAATTTAATTAAGAATATAAAATATCTTATAATAGAACCTAGTACTCTTTATATTATAATTATAGAAGAGTTACTACTTATATAATAGATTATAAATTTATTATAACAGAGTTATATACTACTTATTATAATATATAAGTAAGGCTTATTTTCTACTCTTAGCATACGTTTATTATAAAGCAGGGTTATTATATACTAATTTAGCTTATAGCTTATTAAATGTCTAAATATCTAAAAGCAAGTCTATATTAACGTTATCCTTATCGTCCTCGTCCTTCTAATACTATATATACTAATTTAGCGATTTTAAAGAGAGTGGCGGTATAGTAGTTAGAGAAGGAATAGGAATTAGAATACTAATATAGCCTAGACTTAGTAGAATATAAGAAGGCTCTAGTTTTATTATATAAGAAGTACCTTTTTATTAATAGTATATTCTAGGCTAAAATAAATCGATTAATATAATATAAGCTTCTACTAGAGATTTAGTAAGATATTATTTCTTTTATATAATAATATAACCTATTCTAGAAGAGTAAGAAGAAGTATTCTAAAAAGATGTAAAACTTATATAATTTATTATAAATTAGCTTAATAGTATTCTTAAGTCTCTATCCTAATTTTATTACTCTTTATTAAAACAAAGTAGATAACTTTATTTAAATAAAGAGGTAGTATTTAATATAAGAGCGTATATTAGTATAAGCTAAGAGCGATATTATATAGGAACCTTTTATAGATAGCTAGCTAGAATTAATATAGAATAGAAATATAAGTCGACCTATATAAGTACTAGTAGAAAGAGCTACTAGTTTATCTACTTCTAATAAGAGATACCTAGCTATAGTACTAATACCTATTTCTAAGTTATTACTACTACTCTTCCCTAGTTCTAAAAGATCTTTACTAACACTTAATTCTCTACTCTCTCTAATACCTAGTTTTAAGAAAGCTCTACTAATACCTAATTCTAAGAGTTCCTTACCTTTAACACCTAGTTCTAAGAGTCCTCTACTAATACCTAATTCTAAGAATTCTCTACTCTCTTTAATACCTAGTTCTAATAGATTCTTAGCGCTTATACTAATATCTAATTCTATAGTACTCTCTCTCTTATTAACACCTATTCTATTAGTTCTTATAGAATTACTAGTAGTACTAGATTAATACTAAAAGTCTTCTAAGAGACTTAGTACTCTTAATATAGAGAGAGTAGATAAGTCTTCTTTTATATATAATTCTACTAGAAACTAATAACTAATTAATTCTTCTATTTTATAAGAGTTTACTAAAAACTAATAGCTAAATAATTCTTCTTTTTTATAGGATTCTACTAGACTAAATAATTCTTCTTTATTATAAGAGTTTACTAAGCTAAATAATTCTTCTTTATTATAGAAGTCTACTAGGCTAAATAATTCTTCTTTATTATAGAAGTCTATTAGGCTAAATAATTCCTCTTTATTATAGAAGTCTACTAGGAGTTAGTAGTAGGTAGATATTTCTTCTTTTTTAACTAAATAACTTTTCCTTTATATCTAAATAAGATTTTATATATATAGCTTACTTATAAATTTTATTACTTATTAATATATTAGCTTACTTATAAATTTATTAGCTTACTTAGCTATCTCTTTTTTAATAATCTTTAAAAGCTTTAAATTATTTAAGTCTTAAAATCTCTAAAAACTTAAAATCCTTAATCTAATTAATAATAACTAATAAGAAAATAACTAAATAAGAGAATAAAATAAGTAAATAAAAGAAGTAAATAAGAAATATAAATATAAGAAGTAAATAAGTAAAAAGGTAATTAAGAAAAAGTAGAAAACTTTAAAATATTAAATAATATATATTATATTTAAGTAAGTATATTAGTAAAATCTAAGTAATCTAGTAGAATTTAATAAGTAAGCTAGTAAATCTAAGTAAGCTAGTAGAATTTATTAAGTAAGCTAGTAAATCTAAGTAAGCTAGTAGAATTTATTAAGTAAGCTAGTAAAATCTACTAAGTAAGTAGTAAAATTTAATAAGTAAGCTAGTAAATCTAAGTAAGCTAGTAAAATTTACTAAGTAAGCTAGTAAATCTAAGTAAGCTAGTAGAATTTATTAAATAAGCTAGTAAAATCTACTAAGTAAGTAGTAAAATTTAATAAATAAGCTAGTAAATCTAAGTAAGCTAGTAAAATTTACTAAGTAAGCTAGTAAATCTAAGTAAGCTAGTAGAATTTATTAAGTAAACTAGTAAAATCTACTAAGTAAGTAATAAAATTTAACAAGTAAGCTAGTAAATCTAAATAAGCTAGTAAAATCTACTAAGTAAGTTATAAAATTTAATAAGTAAGCTAGTAAATCTAAGTAAGCTAGTAAAATTTACTAGGTAAGCTAGTAGAATTTATAATAATCTTAGAGAAACTAGTAAAATATACTATTATAAATAATAAGTAAGTTAATAATAATTTATTTATTTAAAGTTTTCTTAAAATAATAAGTTATAAAGAAAGCTAGACTCTAGTTAAGTAATCTACTTATAAAATATAGTTATAAGTAAAGAATTTATATATTATAAATAAAAAAATTTATAAATAAAATAAAGCTAAGAAGCTAGTAAGAATTAATTAGTACTAGAAAACTAAATACCTAGTAGGTTTATATAAAGCTTATTAAAAATCCTTTACTATATAGTTTCTAGTTTAAGATATATATTCTTTTCCTTATACTACTATAGAATTAAGTTATCTATTATCCTCTTAATATTAGTATAGACTATAATACCTTTTAATACTATTATATTCTTTATTTCTTATACTAGAAGTAGTCTCTTTTTTACTCTTTTTAAGCCTATTACGATATTAAAACCTTCTAATAACTTTTAACAAATAATACTATATATCTTTTCTACTTATAATTTCTTTCTTTAACTATAAAGGGTAGGACTAATTATTAAAGAATTTAGGTCTATTTGCTTATAAGGTAATAGCAATCTATCTCTCCCCTTCTATATATAAACTCCTTTATCTATATCTACTAATAAGAGTCTTAACATAGCTTTATTAGCTTAGTTTAAAAAGGTAAAGTTTCCTAATTTAACAAATCCGTTAAAGAGAGTAATACTAAGTCTAATATCTTTAAAAACCTAGTATATTCTTATCTCTCTTTTAATATATATAATAGTAGTATATATTCGAGTTCTAAGTATAGAGCGATTACTAAGGTAGCTTATAATATTAATACTAATATAGTCGAGCTCTTTTATCTATACTAGTGTTAGCTAGCTATATATCCTCTTTTTTAGAATAACTTATAATCTATACGTAAGTATTTAGTAATAGCCTTCTTTTTTCTAGTCTTCTTCTTTTAATCTCTTAGTACTATGTCTTATAAAACTTAATATCTAGTTATTCTTTTAAAAGAAGTAGTAGTAGTTATATAAAAGCTTTAAAGAAGTATCTCTCTATATTAGTAGTAAGTTATAACTTTTCTTTATTAGATATTAAGTTATACTTTAATACTTAAAAAGTTAATCCTTATCTATTAATAGGTTTTAAGCTATCTTACTTTTTCTATATTCTAGAGCTCTTTAAATAGAGAGGTATCTTATACTTCTTAATCTTTTAATAGTATTACTATATACTTTAACGCTAGGGTAGCTTAATAGTAAAAGTAGAGACCTTAAGAGTATTATATATATATAGGAGAATATATTATATATTAATTATATTATGTTCTATAAGGTTTTATAGTTACTAGTAAAAAGTATTTAATAATTTAATTATACGGTTTTTAGTTTCTAGTTATAACTCGTTTTCTTATAATTTATATACCTTATTATTAATAAATAAAGAGGACTTTATACTTAAAGTATAAATATTATTAACATAAGGTAAAAACATAGCTAGCTTCTTACTTCTAGTATCTAATATTAAGTTAGCTTATCTATACTGTTTTTTAGCTTATACTCTTCCTCTATCTTAGATAAGGTAATAATATAAATTTATACTTATAACTAATTAATATATAGACTAGTTTACTCTAAGAGCTTAGTTAGATAATTCTTAACTAAAGAAATATTATAGTATTATTAGGTATATTAGTTTAATAGTATACTTATTATATAGTAGATACTATATCTCTAGAAAAGAAGTAAGCTAATAAAACTTATAAGCTAGCTCACTTTCTTACTATTACTAAGAGAGGATTAGTTTAAATAGTCTTAAGGAAGTAAAGATTGTTTCTCTTAAAATATAAGAGAATATAACTATTATAAGATATAATAAGATAAGGAAGGGAATAGTTTCTACTAGTTATTAAGTACCTATTTACTAAGAAATAAGGAACTAATAAACATATATAGCTAACTTATTTACTAGCTTATTATGTTATATCTAAGTAAATTCTTTAAGAGAATTAAATATAGTATACTATTCTTAGTCCTTACTTAATATAAATTTCCTTAGTTATATAAGCCTAGGCGTGTTAGTTATTAGTAGTTAATATAGTTAATATGTTAGAGTTAGTTATAGTACTTAAAATTAATAATAATATAGTAGTATTATTAAGTATCTAGTAAGGAAGATAGAAGAGACTTACCCTAAAAAGAATAATTAGAATTATAAATAAAACTATATAGTTTAGTTAAAGAAAAGGAAAACTATGCTATTATATTCTTAAGATAATAAGTCTTACTAAAAGCACTTATATAATAAATAGACATACTATATACCTCTAATATACTACTACTACTATAGAGAATTAATAAAGAAGGTAGTAGAATTAACAAGTAAGCTAGTAGAATTGACGAGTAAGCTAGTAGAATTGACGAGTAAGCTAGTAGAATTAACGAGTAAGCTAGTAGAAGTGATAAGTAAGCTAGTAGAATTGACGAGTAAGCTAGTAATAGAGAGTAAGCTAGTAATAAGGAGTAAGCTAGTTAGTAAGAGAGGAGAGAGGTAATAAGCTAGTAAATTAATAAACTTTTCATATAAGTTATACTAGGCACTTATAGTATAGCTAGACCTCTTCTAGTTATAATTAGCATTTATTATACTTTAGACCTAGTAGTTATATTTAATAAAGATTCTACCTAATCTAGTATCTACTATATTATAAGTTACCTCTCTTATTATTTAAACCGTGTTTTATTAATTTATCGTAAGTTAGCTATAAGCAGGTTATCTTATTCTTTTACCTTTTAGAGAGCCTTTTTCTAGTAGATATTTAGTTCTAAATATATAATTTTATAACGAAAACGCTAGCTTATATCCTTATATAATAAGAGCTAAGGGTATAGCCTCTTTAAGAAGCTATAAAGGTTCTAAGTTATAGTATATATACTTCTAATATAGTTCTTTACTATTCTAAATAGAGGTAAGGGGCTAGTAGTAACTAGCTAAAGAGGATTGATTATTACTCGTTAGTAGCTTTAGTAAAAGCAGGGTTTATAACTATTTTATAGGTTAACTACTAGTAGGTGTAGGAAAGCTATGCTAGGTATTATAACTATATAGCTATAGAGTAGAGGTAAGCTATTAGTTATAAGTAAGCTATATCTAAGAGATAAGATAAAGAGTAAATAAATAAATAATTTAAAAGAGCTACTTTACCTAGCTTATTACTAGAAGATTAATTACTTAAATAAAATAGATATCTATAAAGGATTAGCTTACTATAAACTAAAGAATTAGCTTATAATAAAACGTATTTTATATAAGAAAATAGACAGATTTTTAATAATCTACTACTAAATATCTTAGCTTTATATAAATACTCTAAGCTATTAAAAGCATCTCTTAGGATTTATTTAATAAATATATACTATTAATACTATAGTAATTAAAGATATAGACTTTAGAAACCCTACCTCTTAAAAGCCTTAATACTTAAATAGTAATATTTTAGAGAAGAGCTTAACCCCTTTACTTATAGTTATAAACCTTAGTTATTATAAGTAATTATAGCTTTTAATAGATTACTTACTATCTTTAAGTCCCTTTACTATAATAACTTTATAGTTTAAGTAAATATAGATTTCTACTTCTAATAAGTACTCTTTATTAGATTCTTATTATTCTTTTAAGTCTACTTTAAATCCTTAGTCTCTAATAGCTACCTTATAGTTATATTATTATAAAGAAATATAGTATTCTACTAAGTACTTTTTATTAAATCCTTAATCTACTATAAGTACTTTATATTATTATAAGAAAACGTAGTATTCTACTAAGTACTTTCTATTAAATCCTTAATTTATTATAAGTACTTTATATTATTATAAGTAAACGTAGTATTCTTTAAATTAAAATAATATTAAGGAATTATAGCCTCTTATTATTTATATACTACTTTTAAGCCTCTATTTTAAATAGTTTATATATGATTTTAATAAATCTCTATTATTAAGTCCTCTCTCTACTCTTAAATCCTTATTATTAAAGTAAATAGATAATATTAATAGATTACTTCTTACTATTTATACTTTAACTTTAAATCTATATTTTAAGTAGCCTTTATAGTATCTTAATTATTTAGGACCTCTTATAGAGTATTTAAACCTTTTAGATCTCTCTCTTATATAAATCTTTTTTAATAATACTAAGTTATCTTTAATAGAATCTTAATAAGTTTCTCTTATTATATCTTCTAAGACCTTATATAAGGCTTAGTCTTATATTATTAAAAAGAGGTTAGATATTATTAAAAGGAAGGCTTAAAACTTTAAAGATAGTAAGAAATTTTTTAATTATTACTTTATCTTTAACCTAATATTAATATAGGACTTTATTCTATATATATATTCTAATAGTCTTTATTTTAAGTAAATATATTTATAATAAGTAAATTAAGTAATTCCTATAAATCTTACCTTTATAGAAGATAAGCTTAAAGACTACTATATTAATACTTAACAAATAGAAGGCTAGAGAGAGAACTGCCTATTTAATTCCTTAGTCTAAAATAGCTAGAAAAACCTTTTACTGTTCTTATATAATAAGCTAGAAGATAGTAATTAGATATAATAGCTAAATAGAATTAAGTATATTTTTAAATCTTCTCCTCTTCCTAATACTACTATTTAGTTATATAAGAAAGCTTTAAAGGTCTTATATAAACTTATTAAGTATAGTTATCTTAGTATTTAGATAGCTTAAAATAAGATGTTTTATTATAACTAGACTCGACTTATACTTAGTAAGGACGATATTAAGCTTAAGCTTTATATTATACTTAAACTAGATATAGGTATTAGTTTTTATTATTATATTTTTACTCTAGTAAAGTTAGTAGTTATTAATACTATACTTTAGAGGCCTTTTATTAACCTTATTATAGAATTATTCTTTATATTTTATATTATTAAAGGTAAAGATAAATAGTTACTTATAGACGTAATTATATAAGTAAGACGTAACTGTTACTATATTATAGAAGCTTTAGACTGTTTTTTCTATAGCTAATTTAACCCTCTAGATTAGTTTATAAATAGTAAGATTAATTAGGCTATCTAAATATATTCTATCTACTTTAATAAATCAACTACCTAAGTCTTTATCTACTTCTATATTACTAAGATATATAGAGAAAAGCTTATTTAGATATACTATATATATTCTATCGCTCTTTTTTATATATTAGATATACGAGTATGTAAAAACTATATATATAAGGTCTATATTAATATTATAATATAGAGCCTAAAGATTTTCCTCTCTAGAGTTTATATATAGATTCTAAATATTATATAAATTAACCTAGCTTTTTAGAAAGCAGCTACTAAGTATTAAACTATAGATAAGAAAGAGAGATAGAATAGAACTATCTCTTATAAGGAAGATGAAATAGTTGTTAATAAGTATTTTAAAACTACTATTAGAGATATAGATAAAATTATTATTAATAAGGTTTTAAATAAAGCTATAAATAAGAGTAAAACGAGAGTAAGAACGTATAAAATAGAAGCTAGTAGAGCTAATAAGAGATTAAACTACTTAGCTTATAAAGAGGAAAATCTATATTCTACTACTTCTAAGCCTTCTTATTCTATACCTTTTAAACTAAGGAAACACTAGGTAGATATAATTAATAGGACTCTACTAAAGAGATATAAAAAGGTATAAGATAATATAGTAGATCTAGGCACTTAAAAAGCTTATATTACTAGATAAAGTATAACGTAGTATATATAAGCTTTAGAAATTCTCCTTATTAAGAATTAGTACTAATATAGTAGTATGCTAAATATAGAGTCTTAAGTTTAAAAGTTAGTACTCTTTAGTTTTATAGTTTTATTTTTATTTTACCTTATTTATAAATAATAAGTATATTTTATAATTTATAATAATAATAAAATAATACTAGATATATATTATCTTTTACTATTCTATATCTAACTTTTATTATTCTATATCTATCCTCTCTAGTAAAGTGTTATAGCTAAACCTACCTATTTATACTAAAAAGATAGTAAACGTTAACCTCGTCGTCGCTTAACCTTGTTATTATTTAACTTTATTATTAATACTAAAAGTTATAAAATTAAAACTATTTATAAATATTAAATTCTTAAATTATTAAAACCTTTTACTATTTAATATCTAGTTTTTAATATACTATACCTAATCTATAAAGAAGTATTATAAAATATATAGTAAGTATATACTAAAAGTGTAAAAATATAATATATATAACACTTCTTAAAGCTATAAAAAGTATTTTCCTAGAATATTATAAAACTAATCTTAATTAAATATTAAGCTAATCGTTAGTAGGTAATTAACTAGTAAGAAGATAAGCTTCTTTTTATAGATTAGCTAGGAGATAAGTAACTTATTAGTAGGTAATAAGCTTCTAAATAGTAGATAAGCTACTTATTAATAGATAAGCTAGCTAGCTAGAAACTAGTTTATTATTACTTATATTATTTATAGCTTACTTATAAATTAGTATTAAATTAATAATTACCTACTAATAAAATATTATAGTATTAAATAAGTAATTATTTAAGAAAAAGAACTTTTATATTTTTAGACTTATTTATTATTTATTCATCTATTTATCTATCTATATATTAATACTATTATATCTATTCATCTATCTAGGCTTCTATATATAGTTTTATCAATTATCTACTATAAAAAAAGGTAAAAATAGAGAGAATATTAAGAGGTAGGACATAGGACTATATAGTTAAGTATATAGAGACTAGCTTAAAATTCTAGAATATAAGTCTATAATTATAAGGTAAAGGAATAAATTAAAGCCTTATAAGTAAATTAGTAACTAATAACTATTAAATCCTAGTAACTCTAGTTATATGTTTCTAAATCCTTCTACTATATAATTATAATATTAATATTAGTTATATTTTAGTTAAAGTAGATTTAAAACTAGAAAGGTAGTAGTAAATACTTAGAGGCAGTACCTAGGTATTATAAAGAGGATCTAGATTCTAAATAAGGTAAGCTAAGACTTATAGGATTAATAAAAGAGGTATATAAATTAAGCTATTTATATATATAGTTACTAATAATACCTAATTATAATAAAGTACTAGAGTAGTATTAAAAGAGGGTTTTAGAAGTAAGAGAGTCTCTATTAGTATCTAAGATAC
Source organism: Hymenoscyphus infarciens (assembly GCA_001414345.1). Taxonomy (NCBI): domain Eukaryota; kingdom Fungi; phylum Ascomycota; class Leotiomycetes; order Helotiales; family Helotiaceae; genus Hymenoscyphus; species Hymenoscyphus infarciens. The sequence continues at coordinate 249,927 of LLCB01000038.1, forward strand.
TTATAGCTATAGTATACTTCTTATTAGCTACCTTTAATAGTATAGTTAAAGTCTATAAGAGTAATAGTTATTAGCCTTATTTCCTTTTAAAAGAAAATAAAAATATAAAGAAAATTACTTATAATAAATCTTTTAAGAGTTCTAATATCTAGATTAATAAATAAAAGAGGAAAAACGTTATATCTTATTAGTAGATTAGATAATAGTAAAGTATAAGTTAAAAATAGTAGAAGTTCTTTAGATTACTAAGGAGTTAGATTTTAGTAACTTAATAAGTAACTTATCCTTAATAAGGAGCTTATTCTTAATAAGTAGCTAAGCCTCTTATACGTCTTATATTATTCTAAGTAGTAATATTAACTACTACTATTAACCTATTATCTCTTACCTTTCCTTAAAATATCTTAGGACTTATATAAGTACTTTTAAGCTAACTCTATAATATATGCCTATTTACTTATTATAGCTTTTTATAGATATAAAGCCTAATTACTCTTATTAAGACATTACCTTTTTTAAGCTAGTAAATCCCTATCTCCTAGAACGAATTATATTACTTAAATATTTAATAAATCTAAGTAAGTATAAAATTAGAAGATATAATAAGAATAGGTAGTTAGCTATTAGATAATCTACTATATAAAGCTTTCTATTAGACTAGAGCTTTATATTCTATTAATAGTACTATATATTCGTATAGTATAAAGGAAAAGTAGCTTTAGATTAAAGGACTTCTATTATAGTAGATATTCTTTTTATAGAAAGTAAAACATTTATAGGTAGTAAAGTACTAAGAGTAGATATAGAGAATAGTATAAGGAGAGAAAGAGTATATAATAGAATTAAAATAGAAATACTTATCTAGTAATAATAGCTTATTATAATAATATATAAAAGTTAGCTTAACCTTATTTATCTCGATTATCTAATATTAATAGTTACTATTTATAGCTCTTATCTTTAGCTATCTAACTATAACTTATACCTAAAACAATACTTCTTATAAAGTGTCATTTGCTTTTAAACTTTAAAAGCTCTTAAAACCTCTCTAACAAAGACTCTACACGCTTTTCCCTATTTAAGTTTTTCTTATACTACTCTATAAATTTAAATACTAAACATTATTATAAACATAGTTCTTAAATCTATAATTATAAAAGATATTAAGATATATAGAATAGAGCTTAAAAAGTAGTATATATAAGATTCTATAAATTAGATAGATATAATTTAAAACTATAAGAGAAAAACTCTTAAAGTTAATAAGTTCAACTAGGCCGAAATTAGCCAAATAAGCTAGTACCGTATTCTAGTAGATAGTTTATAAGTAACTCTCCCCCTCTTTATATTATTTTAAAAGTAATATTACTAATTCTAGGAATATCTATAGTTATTACTTTAGTATATAATCCTATAATATATATATAGTAAGAATATTATATATACGCTTAATTTAAATAAGATAATAGTACTCTATAAAATACTATAAGTTAGCTTAACTATTCCTACTTAGCTTAATCTGGTTTTTATTCATCTTTATTAGAATAAAATTAATAATTTTATTTATATAAAAGGCCGATTTTTAAGAATAAAGAGACTTATAGAGATTAGAGAGAGAAATGTAATTAAATAGGAAGTATTAATAAGTAAGTAGTTAGACTCTAATTAGTATAGAAACTTAGAGATATATCTAAAATAATATAATTAAAATATTACTAATTAGTATAAGAACTTAAGAGTTTAAAGAGTTAAAGAGATATATTAAGATATTTAATAACTTCTTAAAAACTAGTAAAGAGTCTTAGTAGACTACTTAGTATCTAAGATATTACTCTTTAAGTCTTTAGAAGAAGTCGATCCCTCTCTAACTAGCTTACTTTTTAAGAGGTTCTTAAAAGATCTAGTTAATCTTTTAGCTTTTAAGAGTTCTCTCTCTAAGTTATCTTTAAATTCTCTAACATACTTAACCTTAGATATCTCACCTTATAAGTTCTTAAATATCTCTATAACTTACTTAACCTTAGATATCTTACTTTATAAGTTCTTAAATATCTCTATAACTTACTTAACCTTAGATATTTTACTATCTAGATCATTCTCTTCTTTTTTTAATTTATCTTTAAAAGATATTATTAATCTAGCTTATACTATATTAACTTATACCTATTACTACTTAGTAGAAGCTAATGCTTTATTAGGTATATACTTTAATATAAATTAGAGCTTAAACAACTTAGGCTTTAAGATTTAGCCTCTAGCTGATTTTAATTTATTTTTAAAAGATTAAGTTAATCCTTCTTCTTTAAAGTACTAAAACTTACTAGGATTTAATCCTATATTATAGAATATATACTTTAACCTAAGTTATTAATAAAGCGTCTCTAGTAACCTAGTAGAAGTAGAATATATATAATAAAGCTATTATTTTTCTTTAGTTCTTTTTTAGTTTAGATATAATATATAATATCTTAGTAAGAAGGTCTAATAAGTTTTAATTAATAATTATATTAGTTTATAAAGATTATAAAATTTATAATTTCTCTTAAAAAAGACATAAAATCATAATATACTACTAAATTATAAGTAACCAACTTTCTATTATTACTTCTAAGTAATAGTAGCTTCTATTACTACTAATAAGAGACTAATTATAACTTACGTCTATTTAAGCTTATCTACTAATATAAGCTTACCTACTAATACGAGCTTACTTACTAATATAAGCTTACCTACTAATAAGAGCTTACTTACTAAGATTTAAGAACAACTATAACTACTTACTACTACTATATTATATAATTACTACATAAGTTAGGAATTCCTCTTATATTATCTAAGCTTTATTAAGTAGAGAGATACTTTCTAGTAATCCTATAGTTAGTATTTATTATACTTAACTCTTAACTCTTACTTATTAAGAGGTAGTCTTATAAGTCTATTACTTCCTAGTCTACTACTTAATTAAAGATGTCTTTATACTAGATAAGAAATTAACCTATACTAGTATTTAATAGTACTCTTATAATTAATATATCTAACCCTTCTTATACTATCTTAAAACCTAACTTAGTCTATGATATTAAGATTATAAATATCTTTAATAGTATAACTCCTAATACTAATTTTATAGTATACCTAGAACGTCTTAATCTTCTAACGCTTATACTTTTTAATAATAATTATTAAATTTTTATTATCTATCTAGTAATCTTAAATTCATAATAGACTAGTATATTAGTAAGATATTAGATTTAAGAGAGCTTAGAATAGAAGAGATAAACTAATATTCTTTTCTTTAGTATTTAGAGTAAAAGCAGTCTAGAATAAGAGAGGTCTATAATAGTAATAGGGGTTTATAATAGTAATAGGGGTTTATAATAGTAATAGGGGTTTATAATAGTAATAGGGGTTTCATAATAGTAATAAGGGTTTTATAATTATAATAGGGTTTTTTAAATTTAGTTTATTTATATAAATATATTTAGGTTTTCCTTCTCCTTTATAAGTATAATTATAATTCAAATAAGTATAATTATCTAGTAAGCTCTTATTTCTAATAAATAAGCTAGCTAGAGAGTAAGCTAGGAAGTAAGCTATAACTAATAGATAAGCTAGCTAGGAGGTAAGCTATAATTAACTAGTAATTAATATTTAGAGTAAATATAAGGAATATTAAGTAAGTTCTTCTACTAGCCTATATACTACTTAATAAAGAGTACCTATAATAAACTAAACTTATTATAGTTATTAGGTAGTAGTAAAATCCTAACCTAGCTACTTAAAACATCGGCTTCTTATGATTCTATAATATAGTTATTAAGTCTATTATATAGTATTAGAATATAGTTAAATATATATATTATATAAAGCTAAAACAGCTTATTCTAATAAGTATATAGATTTTTATTTATCTAAGCTAATAATATTCTTACTTAAATATCTTTACTATAAGATACTAAAAGACGCTATTTTAATATAATAATAGTTTTATAAGATACTTTAAAGGAAATTAATAATATAGTAAAATAAAAACTCTAAGTACTATATAGGTAATTAGATTTAGTTAAGGTAAGTTTCTATTTAATATACGTTCTTTATAATTTTAAAGCTTATAGTTAAGTAGATAGCTACTTATAGTTACTTAAAGAAGAATTATAGTTACTTAAAAAAGAATAGGCTTTTATATCTTTTATTTAAAAGACTATATTATTAAGTAACCTTATCTTCTTATAACTATACTTTAATTTTATCTTTCTATATCCTTATTATTACTCTACTAACTTATAAAGACTCTTTATCTTTATAAAGCTTTAAGTTAAACTATTTCCTACATTCTTATACTTATACTTATACTTATATACTAAAAGATCTATAGTCTACTAGCTTTTAGTTAATAACAGAGTATATACGAGTATTAAAATAGTAAGATAATAAGTAAGTCTTTATAAGTCTCTTAAGTATATATCTTAATTTTTCTCCTAGCTTTTTATACTTATATAATTAATTAGTATATCCTTCTAAGTCTATACTCGCTTTTAAAAACTCTTTATACTCGCTTAATTAATTAGTATATCTCCTTAAGTCTATACCTACTCTTAAAGACTCTTTATACTCGCTTAATTAATCGGTATATCTCTTAAAATATATACTAGCTCTTATAAGTCCTTTAAGTATATAGTCTAATTCTCCTTCTAGTTCTCTATACTCGCTTATATACACTATTAAAGATCCTAACTCTTTATACTCTTTTAATCTATTACTATATCTCTTAAAGTATATACTAGTATTAAAAGACCTTAAGTTATATTATTAGTTATATCTTAGGTTATAGTATTTAGAAACCTAGATTAACTTAACAATTACTTTAGCTAGTATTAAAATTCTTATATCTTATCTATATCTTCTATTCTCTCTTTTAAATTTTTAATAACTACTTAATAATACGTTATCTAGCTAATCTAGTAATATAGTACTACCTAGTAATATAGATAGTATTAGAAATGTTCTACTATTAATACTACTAACTATAAAATTATAAAAATTAAAATAAGCTATAGTAGAAATTATTAAATATATAGAATATTATAAGATATATCTTATATAATAAGGATTTAATATACTTAAAGTAGTTAATACTATACTATTTAATAAGTTTAAGAAATAGATTAAAGGTTTTTTATATTTAAATAATTAAAAAATAAAAACATAGCTTACTAACTTAATATAAAACATTAATACTCTTAATACTAAAGAGAATAAGAATACTATTCTAGAAAAGATGTTTAAAAAAGTCTAAATAGAGAAAGTAATACTCTTAAAGAAATACTTAACTCTAGCTTCTTAAAAATAATAAAAGAAGAGTATTAAGTATATTCTTTTAAGTCTAGAGAACGGTAGTCTAAAGGTTACTAAGTTTAAGATAGCTCTATTAGGTGTATTTTTAATAGATAACTTATTTAATAAAGAATATAAACAAGTTAATATTAGAGATATTAATATATAAAAGAAGACTAATACTACCTTTAAAAGTATATTAGTTTCTTTTTAACACCTTACTATTCTAGATAATCCTAATAATTACTATATCCCTAATATAGTACTAGATTAAGTATATAGTTATAAACTTAAAGTATTTAATTACTAAGTATAGGAATTACTATTAAAGGAGAAGATAAAACTAGTTATTAAAATTACTACTCTTCTATACTTTATCTTTCTTATTATAGAAAGAAAGAGTAATAGATCTCTTAAAGAGGCTAAATATTAAGCTTACTATAGTATAATTATTATTATATAAGCTTTAAAGTGGTTTTACTATAAGTCTTTTAAGCCTCTAAACGACTTTTAAGAGAGTTAAATTAACTAGAAGACAACTATCTAGTTAATTTATTTTTATAAAAACATTATAAGTATAAATATCTATTTCTATACTAAGCTCTAAGACGACGAATTAGAGTATTATATTTAAGATTATAATATATATTAGTTCTCTATCTTTAGTAGTATAAGTCTAGTAATATATAAGAACTTTATATACTATTATTAGGTTAAGATCTAGTAGTAGGCTTAAGATATATAACTACTAGAGATTAATATATAATTAAGTAAATATTATAATTATAGCTTTCTAATAAAGGACTTTATAACTATATAATAGTTAAAATTAATATAACTTTACTAAAAGGTTCTAGTTAAAGAGTAAGTTCTAGTTAAGAAAGATATTCTAGTTAAGGAAGGGATTCTAGTTAAGGAAAGGATTCTAGTTAAGGAAGGGTTTCTAGTTGAGGAAGGGTTTTTAGTTAAGGAAGAAGTTCTAGTTAAAGAAGAAGTTTTAGTTAGAGAAGGAATTTATTATAAAGGTATTTATTACTATAGTAGAGAGGTTAATATAGAGAAGTATAAAGCATCTCTATCCTTTAAAGGTAAGGGTAGAACTATTTAACCTTAAAAGTATAAAGGTAACTAACTAATATATTAATAGAATAGAGTTTTTATAGTAGATTATACTTACTTATTACTTCTTTTACTTTATAGTTTTTACTTCTTTCTTTTCTCTTACTTTTTAATCCTTTTTCTTATCTAATAATTACTAAACTATATCTTTAAAGTTATTTACTTTTCTTCTTTTCTTTTCTTCTCTCTTAATAGATTCTTTAATAGTAAGTAAACAGAAAGGGGTTATTTTTAACTATTAGATACTTATACTTTTTCCCTTACTCTAGATAATCTATAAATAATTAAAATATAAGTTATAAAAGCTATAATAGTATAGTAATATATAACTTAAGTAATATATAACTAGAGTAAGCTTAGAAGTTAAAATCTTTTACTTTATATATATATAAGAATTTTATAGTAAATTTCTCTTTTTAATCTTTTTAATAGTATACTACTTTAACAGCTTACCTCTTTTAGATAGCTTACCTCTTTTAGATAGCTTACCTCTTTTAGATAGCTTACCTCTTTTAGACAGCTTACCTCTTTTAGATAGCTTACTACTTTTTGTTAGATATTTAATAGTAAATTAATTCTATCTACCTAGGGCTTTAATAACCTTATAAGAACTACCTACTTAATAGGCGTTTATTATTCTTAAAATAACTATCTTTTAGCTTTAAATATCTTTAGTAGTAAAACTTATATCTTATATAAGATACTAGTAGCTTATATCTTACCTTTATAATTACTTTATAACTAAACTATACTCTTAGCTCTAACTCTCTTTAAGTATATATATCTTATATATAATACTAGTAAATATATTCATCCTAAGTAGCCTATAGTCTTACTTTTATAAGTACTTTATAACTACTATTTTTACTATATTTATAATATATACTTTCTTATTACTATTAATTAGTTATCTTTTACTATATATTATACTCTTCCTTCTATAAATATTAAGACTACTAATAAGCTAATAATATAATAAAATAGATCTTAAAAGGACTACTAAAAAGGGTAGTAGATATTATAAGATAGATTATGCTTTATATAGAGGATAAAAAACACTATCTTTAATTTATTATTCTCTTAAAAGATATAATATTCTTTAAAGATAGTAAGAAGAAGAGGAAATAGTTAGCTAAGAAGGGGATTTAAAAAGAAGAAGAGGAAGAGGAAGAGGAAGAGAAAGAAGAGAAGGAAGAGTACTACTAAGAGGATATAGATAAGAAAGGGAATAAAAAAGAAGAGAAGGATATTATAAAAAATAAAGATATTCTAAAAGGAGATACTATATAAGTAGTTGTTTAATAAGACTAATTAATAAAAGACTAAGCTAGTGCCTTAACTATAAAGGAATTATATATTAACTTATAAAGGAAGCTTAATAATATACCTCTTTTAAAGGTAATATAGAGGAGTATATTAATTAACCTTATATTATAATAAAAGAGTAACGTTTTCTAATTTTTTTAAAGATCTAGCTATTTTAATAAAGCTTATATACCTAGTAATATCTAGTAAGCTCTACTCTAAAATATACATTTCTATAATAATAGCTTTAATAAAATCTTAAACTATAAGCTTAATAATATTATAAGGAAAGTAGTTAAGAATCTTAGGGCTAAACTTCTTATAAAAGAGTTAGTATTTTTATAGAAAGATAGGCTACTAATTTAGATAAGATATATAGATTTATAGTTAACTAGTAATATATTAATTACTAAGAAGTTTATTAGATTAGTTAAGAAGAAAGCTATCTTAGTAGTATTGATTTTATTAGAAGCTATAAGCTTATACGTTATAAATAACTAGAGGAGGAAGATCGTAGTAATCTTAAGTCTTAGAGACTAAGAGCTAGAGCTAAAACTAGCTATAATAGCTAATAAGTTATAAGTCTCTATATTTAATCTTTTAATACTAATAAAGTTATTATAGGCTTATTAGTACTAATAATAGATATAGGTAATTAGTAAGTTATAAAGCTAAGTAAGACTAATTATAACCTTATTATAAGTAGTAGTTCTTTTCTCTTAGTATTTAAGTAGTAATTACTAATTTAAAATAGAGTAACCTTTTTCTAGGACTAATATAATTAATAAGGTAGTTATTAATAGTATAGTATTATTACATCTATCTTAAGTATATAGCTTATTATAAGTATCTCTTAGTTAATAGATAACTTAATATTTTATTTTATCTATTTTAAAAAGAATAAAGAATTGTATTTTCTATATATAAGTTAAATAGCTCTTCTTTATATACTACCTCTACTAGTAAATTCCCTCTAATAGCTTGTTACTTAATTCTAGGCTTATTGCTCTTCTTTATAAAATAATAGCTAGTTTCTCTTAATAAGTTACTCTTTGATTTTAAGCTTAATCCTTAGTAGTTAATAGCTTACTTAGTAGTTAAATAGTTCATTTATTACTATAAATTAATCTAAGATAATAGTTAGTATAGGCTTATCTACTATTTAAAAATTACCTAGTATATAGCTTATCTACTATTTAGAGATTACCTAGTATATAGCTTATCTACTATTTAGAGATTACCTAATATATAGCTTATCTATTATCTAGAGATCACAGTTTAGTAGGTACTTATAAGTATATTTCAGCCTTTTATATACTTATACATTTACAAAGTACTATGTAGGTTATAGCTTTATATATGTCCTTTATACTAAAGAAGCTACATAAAGATAGTATCTTTATCAAGAGCACGGCCTTACAAAAGGTAGGAAAAGTATACCTATAGTATTCGTAGGACACATTATGGTCCGTGCTTAAAACACTAAAAAATAGATGTAATTATTTTATTTACTACTATAGCTTGCTCTTTATAGGTAATCCACTAGTAACAGCTACTTCTTTATATCGTAAAGACATTTTCTCAATTCTTTCTCGAATCTAGTCTAATATAATCTTATTCTACTAGTAGTCCGTTTAACTAATAGTCTTATATTCTATAAGACTAGACTACTCTCTTTATCTAACCTTTTACTCTAAAGTATTCTATTTACTCTCTTTAGAATTACATTATGCGTACGGTCGTTTTAGTAGAGCAATGTCTATGCCTCGTACAATATAATCAAGAGAGAGCAGTTACGTTTAATTCAAAAAGGCAATTAGGTGTATACTTCTGTCTCCAGGGCGGGAATTAACAACTCCGTGTCAAACTAAAAGTCACAAAATAAATGGAAAATAGATTTCGCTGGAAGGATTACTACGAGTCACTAGACTGGTCTTCTGCTGTCACCATCTTGGTGCTTCTTTTTGTCATTTCAATTGTTGGCATTACCTTGAGGTATTGCCCTGGCCGGCCCTTGAAAGAGCTTGTCTAATGACTTCCTCGGTAAAGTTCAACTAGCACCACTGAACCCATCAGCAAGAGGGTGATCATATCTTAAACAAGACACTGCCTATTCAAAAATTTATCTTCTAAAATCTACATCCTAGGTAAGAAAAAGAACCTTAATGGGATTCATGAGTACGATCACGTGCTGTATCTCTGAACCTTAAATACGAGGCGAGGCGGAAGTACTCCAGCTCCATACCCCCGCATTGCTTCATTGCACGACCGGCGTCATCGCAAACCCCACGAGATCGTGAAGAGGGCTAACAGAACCTTGGAACTCTGAAGGATGAATCAGCTTTGAGAAGCTCACCGCCAACGATAGGAAGCTATCCGGGGTTCCGACGTCCCGCAGTTAGGTTAACCAGCGAATGCTCTCATTCTTTCTCTTTTGTCCTCCTCTGTCGTCGATTCGATTGCCTCAGCTATTCTTTCCATTTGCCGCGACCTCCCCTCTCTATCTCTCCCTGTATCTTCTCCCACAATAGCTCCCGACTCGATCATCAATTGGCCTAGAGCTTAACAAAATGTCTACTCAAGCGGGTACGACCTCGACGCGTCGAAGCGCGACGGGATATCTGCCAATTGAGAATTATGGCTTGATTGGGAATATGCGAACTTGCGCCATGGTGGGTATTGATGGAAGTATCGACTTCATGTGCTGGTAAGCTCTCCCTTTGGCTCGAAGCTCCCTTCAATCGGCACGCAGGCCCATTGATATCTGACTGACAATCTCCCAGGCCGGAATTCGACTCCCCCTCCATCTTCTGCAGACTCCTCGATAAAGATAAAGGCGGTTATTTCAGCATTGCTCCTACCGATAACACGACCTTCACGACGAAGCAACAATACCTCCCCTCTTCGAATATCTTGCAGACCCGATACATATTGGAGGATGGGGTTGTTGACTTGATTGATTTCTTTCCACGCCCAAAGGAGCTTCATGTCGTTGCTAAGCTTCCAAAGCAGATGCCTTTCCGAGAATCGATTTCAGTACAAGATGAATTGAAGAGATGGTTGGTAAGAAGAGTGGAATGCATTCGCGGAAAGCTTGATTTGGGTAGGCTCTCTTTCCAGGCCTTCAATTAGTACAGTCCTCCGCTGGAACATCGCTGATTTCGGGGAACCAGATGTTGAGATTTTCCCCGCTTTCGATTATGCACGAGAAGAACATACTACCGAAATTCTCCTTCCTAACCACCCTCCCGGATGTCTCGAAAGCAAAACCGTTGTCTTCGCGACCGAAAAGGTCAGACTTCAATTGGATGTTACAATCGACCATGGCGAAGAAAACGCGGAATCCTGTCCCACGGTCATTTTTACAAAGAAACAGAAGCCAGGGATGAGGGGCCAAGGGGTTGTTGCACGCATACGATTACAAGAAGGTCAAGCTATTTCGTTTGTGCTCAGAGATGATATTCCGAATCATGTCACTCATGATGTTACGACCGAAGTACTTGATCAGCAACAACAATCTACTCAATATTATTGGTTTAACTGGATTTCGAAGAGCAAGTATAAGGGTCGTTGGAGGGAAGTTGTCAATAGGAGTTTGATGATTTTGAAAATGCTCACTTATGAGCCAACCGGTGCTATTATTGCTGCCCCTACCTTTTCAATCCCGGAGGAACTAGGTGGCACTCGGTAAGTACCTTTCGGGCCTAAATTCCGCACAGTGTTTCTCCATTTTCAAATGTATCCCGGATCGTGTTTTCTTATAACTCTTTCGCATTTTCACGGTATGGTTACTAACTCGAAAAGCAATTGGGACTATCGGTTCTGCTGGGTCCGAGATTCAAGCTTTACGATTTATATTCTTCTTCGAATGGGGTTCACAGCTGAAGCGGATGCATACATGGACTTTATAAGCAACCGGTTTCAACAGTCTCGTGGCCCGGATGGTGCTCTTCCTATCATGTTTACGATCAGAGGCGAAACTGAAATTCCAGAAATTGAACTTGGGTAAATCGCAAACTGTGTGCTCACAGCATCCTTGAACTAGGTCGCTAACCTACTTCCAGCCATCTTTCGGGTTATCGGAATAGTTCTCCTGTACGAATTGGCAATGGTGCTGCATTTCATCAACAATTTGATATTTATGGAGAACTGATGGATGCCATTTATTTGTATAACAAATATGGGAAACCTGTAACATGGGAGCAATGGGTTTCTATCAGAGAGATACTAGGTGGGGGTTGAAACACCTAGAATTCCATATTGTGCTAACCGAAATATACAGACTATGTGATGACCATTTATAAGGAGCCAGATATGTCAATCTGGGAAGTTAGAAACAAGAAGCAAAATTTCGTCTACTCGAAGATCATGTTGTGGGTAGCCTTTGATCGAGGAATTCGCCTTGCCGATAAACGATGTCTGCCATGTCCACATCGAAGCGAATGGCGAGCTATTCGAGATGAAATATACGAGGAAGTCATGACAAAGGGTACTTTGCCCTTTTTGGTTCTCTATACATACTGACATTTCCATTCCAGGCTACAGCAACAACCTCCGCTGCTTCATCCAATCCTACGAGTCCGGAGACCTTCTCGACTCCTCAATCCTCATCGCACCCCTCGTCTTCTTCATCTCCCCCAACGACCCCCGTTTCCTCCGCACGATCGATCGTATCCTTCTTGCCCCCGAGAAAGGCGGTCTCACATCGACCGGCCTAGTTTACCGTTACAATACTGAGCATTCTGACGACGGAGTTGGTGGTCGCGAGGGAGCATTTTCCATGTGTACATTTTGGCTGGTTGAAGCGCTTACTAGGGCGGGTGTTTATGAGCATAAATACCTGGTCAGAGCGACGAATGTTTTCGAAAATATGGTCGGGTTTGGGAATCATTTGGGTATGTTTAGTGAGGAGATTGCGAGAAGTGGGGAGCAGCTTGGGAACACGCCGCAGGCTTTTTCGCATTTGAGCTTGATTAGTGCGGCTTTTAACTTGGATCGGGCGGGGGAGATGAAGAGATAAATAGCTAAAGGGGTTATGGAGTTTTGCTATGACGTGAGGTCGGGCGGTAAGGGTGCTGGGATTAGAATTTTTGTTTTAGGTTGGATTCGGTGTGATATAGAAAGATGAGATAGATTTGGCACGTCAAAAGTACGTCGACTCGCCGAGTTTGAGGTGATTCTGATCTCGAATTCGATGGCCGATGACTTCTGTTCAATTTCTTGCATTGCTGTTCGTCGAGGATTGGTCTTCTTTTGGACGCGAAACTTAAACACCGTTGTATAAAAAGATATCCTGTCCCAATGTATATAATTCTTCCGCCAATGCTAATTAACTTGAAGCTTTACAATCTTCGGCTCAGATTCTTCCACTGGAGGCAGAGCTTTACCGTTGTAAGGTCACTTGGGAGATATATGGGATATTGTGTAATCTCATTTCATCCCCCCACCATGCTTGAAGACTCGCCGCCTGGTTTTGCAAAAGCTGTTTAGCGGCCTTCCATTTTCGAATTGCAGTCTGAGGCCCTTGATCGTCAGGATTCAAACTCATCATCTTCTCCCTCCCTGTGGTAACACTAGAAGTGGGCGGCCGTAAATATCATTCCAACGCTATGGTGAGTAACATATGTGGTGAAAACAACGTACTTGTCGGCCAACGAAATTCGGGCTTTGAGATTCGCAATCTTCCTTACCACTTCAAATACGTTCTTTAAAGGAGAGTGGACTAAACTATCCTCTACTTACTCGCTCATATTTCTATACTTGTGGAAAGAAAATTTGGTTGAAGATAATTAAGACGATCGCGAGAGAACCTTTCTCAATCTCTAGCAAGCGTGAAGAGCGCCTTATACCCACTTTACTCTTTCTCGACAATCACACATACGAAGAACCGAGTAATGGAGGTAAAGTGATTATCCTAGATTGCTTTGATTTATCCATACCAAGTGAAGTAAGGACACCGGCTGCTCCAGTAGTACCACTAGTCCTTGTCATAAAATACACTACTAAAACACCCACTCTCCTCATCCCCTCCATTCCGCATCCCCCTTCTCCTATCCACCGCCTCGACCTCCTTTTTTCCCCTTCCCCGTCCCAACAACCGACTTTTCGAAATACCATGCTCTGGCCCTTCATTTTCACCTAAAAACCCCGCTTTCCTCATCTCACTCCTGGTCTTCTTATTCTCCTCTCTAGCATGTATGTTCTTTACCCGTTTCTTCTGCTGTATATAAAGGTTATTCGAATCGTGCGTGCCAACGAATTTGGTCGTGACGTTTACGAAGAGTGGACGGATGTATGTGTATTCAATGAAGTAGGCCCAAGATACGGTGACGACATAGTAGATTATGCCTCGGATCCAGGTCGAGAAGGCAAGGGAAACGGAGATTATTATTACACCGATGGAGATGGGAACTATGGAGTGGTTGTTAGTTGAAACTTGCTAATTTAGGGGATGGAGGGTGTGGAGGGAATGGGACGTGCATAAGAGTTTGAATTGATCCCTCAGAGACATTTTATTTCCCCCATTTGGAGCATCGAAGTTGCTGGCGTTCATCCCAAAGACCGAGCTCATGAATGAGAGTGGTAGGAAGATGATTGTGACGATTGTGAAAAGCATGACTGAACGTCCTTGCTTGACACTTTCGTCTGCTCGTTTCAAGGCATACTTGGCTTCGATGATGCTAGCTTGTTGCTGTTTAAGACTCAGCAAATCTTTCAGCTACACCATCTGGTTAGCTGGTCCATTTCACAAAGCGTGCTGTTGTGGGCCTATAGAACTAGGGAATTCGCAAACCTGGTCGTATATAGAATTGGTACTGCCCTCAAGCTCCCTCAATTCTGTTCTCCGCAACACGATACTATCCACAACCTTTTTCGCATGTCGCAAGGTATTTTCCGTAACAGCAGATGTTGGTGTCGGTTTCGGGGTACTGGCAGTTCCATGAGGGTGTAGCTGCTGGCCACCGCTTTCATGAATCGGGGTATTAGTCCCATTACTCAAACTTTCATTCCTCTCCTGCAACAGATTCTTTATTTTAACCATTATTTCCAGCTCTCCAGTATTGGCGGGCATATTGAGATTGTGTTTCCGCTCCTGGTCGTGTAGGTTTCGAAGATGCTCGGCGAAATCGACTGCAACCATCTTTTGTTGTGCGAAAATGCGCATCATCATTCGCAGTTCTTCTATTATGTCGTGGACTTCTTTGAGCAATTTACCCTCGGGGTTGATATTAAGATATTTTCTCGCAGTGGATTCAAGATCCATGGGTTGGCTGTCGCTTTCGCTGAGCTTGTCTAAGTGACGCCAGAATGCTTCGAAAGCAACTGTTTTCATACCAGACTAAGTGGTTGGTTAGAAGGTTGCCGAAGAGTTGAAGGTGATAAAAACCAATGGAGATACGACCTGAAGCGAAACGTGCAAGCCCCAGTAAAATCTCCGAGGAAGAAAACAAAACAATCTAGGGGACTTACTATATGGCTAAGAGCGTTCGAAAATATATCAAGCAATTCCGGCCTCTCATCCACCGGCTTTGTCCGATCAAAGAAGACAGTACTGCACTGATTGATTATGAGAAGAGCCAAGTCATAGACCGACTCAATCTGTCCAGGTCTTGGGGGTTTAAGGATAGCCCGGATACCTTTGTGCACACCTGAGTAATCGGGCTTGTTGCGCCCCCATCGACGGGGAAAGCTGGAAATAATTGTGTCTGTGGAGTATGTTAGTGTTTGGGCAATATTGGCCTATGATGGTACTCACTCTCGTCCAAAATATAAAGCCACAGCTGATCAACCATAACTACTCTAGTAGTACGGAAAACACTCTTTCCTTCCTTCGTCGCTCGGAAGACAACCTGGTCCTCGTCCCGGTTGTCCGTATTTTGAAGTTTCCAATAGTAAGATTGGTCCAGGGTTCGCCTTGAATGCAAAGGAGGCTCTTGATGGAGGTGGTCTCGTAGCATCCTTACGTCGGGTTCGATATCCATAGCATCATATATCTTGGCGATTTGTAACAAGTATTTCCCTAGAGGACCTGGCTCTTCGTTTTCCTTATTTTTCTTGGAAGGAATTCTTTCTTTCAGCTGATGAAAGTCTGTCATGGCTCTCGCGAGGTGGACTTCTTCGGCGACCTTAGTCAGCCCCTCTCTTAAAAGCTCGTTGCGTCGCGGGCTGTGCTTGAGGTGTCGTGATGTAATTTGTTTCGTCACCTCAGCCATCTGCTTGCGCCGTTTATGCGTCTCCCAATGTAGGTAAGGCATCTACCGAGGGCAAATTCGTTAGAATGCGTGTTCATGTAAGAATGTCGAAGTCAAAGGTGGGAGCAGAGGGGAAAAAAGGAGCTCAAGGTCAAAGTATCGCTTGAAACTCCCCATTTGAGCAATGACTTTACCCCAACAACAGTAAAAATTTGAAGAGATACCAATCACCTACAAATAGCACAAAGTTCTTATTTCCCACAGTATGTTCTGAATCCGTTCCAGCCTCGGGCATAATCAGCGAACAGTGGGCGCGCATGTGGCGAGCGTGGATAGGATCGTACTTTCCCCCACTATAATAAAGGGATCAGCTCCTGAGAAGTAATGATATGAGAACTCGCATGTCTTTCCCTCTCCCTCTCCAGAAGGCCGTGAAGCATCATGCATATTGCAAGCAATATTGCATGAAGTATGGGGGCTGGGAAGTGAAAACTTACTGCTGAAGTGAGGACCAATACTCGCGACATAAAATATTAGAGGACAATTTTCGATAATTGTGTGCACCGCGCCAGTTATATTCACCGGGAGTCTCCTCGTCATAGTATCTGCCAATTGCTTCCTGAAAGTGGTATTAGTAAAGTATCAGGAGATATGGTAGGAGTAAGTCTTTAAGGACTATGCCAAATTCACAGTGGAGAATACTCTCTAAAATGGCTTAAAATAATCGAGAAGCCGAGTATTGTGTAATTGTTTGACAGATTGTCTAAATGGTCAGTTTGTGTACAAGAGAGAGACCACTCTTACCTCAATCCAATGCATATTGTTGGACGGAAAGTGAAAGTAACGGATGGTATTAGGATTATCAGTTCTGGCCAAGCGCCTCAACGGGTTACCTTCCTTGTTTTCAAGTACGTAATTGAGAGGATATCTGTCAATGTCGTACTCCATATACGATGAGGAGTCCGTGGTCTTCTTTAGGGAGATTTTGCTCACAGTGATTCCGTAGGAATCATCTGGGCGACCTCTTTCGGGCGGCTCTTTAGGGGAATCGTCGGGCTTGATTTCTTCGGACTCTTTGTTTGCGTCGTTTTGATTATTCTCATTTTTCCTGGCTCCTTTTCTTGAGAATCTCGAGAAGCACCCGGTAGTGGTGGGATCCGGTGATGGTTCCTCATTCCCTGGCCTGGGCGTTGGAGGGGTAGTAGGTTGGTACGGTTCTGCTTTCCACTTTTCGACAAGAGAGAGGATATCGAGTTCCAACTGAATTCGTTTGGCTTGATCTTTGGGTTTCAACTTTTTCATTTCTCCAACTCTTTCGGATACTTTTTCCCGTGCTTTCGTGCTCTCGGTCTTTGCGTATACTCTCCAAGCAGCTTGCAAAAGTTTGAACTCATGCACGACCGCCTTGTTCTCTTTTGTCAACTCATAGGTTTTCCGTAATTGCACAATTCTGTCTATTTCACGTTTGACCCTCTCCCTCTCCTCAAGTTTAGAACCTGACAGAAGGGCATCTCGATCGCCATAACGACACCTCAGGTACTGCACTAGAACGTCGTCCTGTAGCTGGTCGGGAATTTCATCTGGAGTAAAGTCCTGAGGTTTCGGGGCTGTGTCCTGAGGTTCATGGCTATGTCCGTTCTGAATGGGAGCTTGCGACATTGTGATGGGTGCAGATGAACGAAGCAGAAATTTGGCGGGTACTACTTCCATTTATCAGCGACTTCCCCGGGCTGCAGCCCTGGAGGATTGAGGCTGCAATTCCCCATGGTAAGAGGAAGCTTATCACCACCCTCAATTGCGATTGCGGCTCAACTATCTCGAAGAGGGCAAGAAAGGCATGTCGAAACGAATGGAATTAGAATCACACGACAGCCTCCCTCTCAACCAATATTTGCCCCTGAACAGTTGCGCGACTTTGACAGGGTCGATTGGCGAGCTGAGAAATACGTGCTGTGGTGGCTGTGGAAATGGGGAGGGCAAATGCATATTTTCCAAGGCAGAAACGAATCAACGAGAGGAGTGTGCATGTTATGGTGTTGCAGTGCAGAAAATGCGAAGCATTCAATCAAAAGGAGAAAGTGGAAGTTTTAACAATGCAACGTGAGCAGCAGAAACCCGACTTTGAAGTTCTGCGGTACGCTGAAGAGGCACGGCAGACCGGGCGCGGTATATTGCTGGGGAAATTGAAAAGGCTCTGGGTGAAGGTACAAGAAAAAACAGGAGAATACGTATTGAGGGTTTGTGGGAAATAACAATGAGACCATACCGGCAGCGTAAGCATCTCCGGAGGCTATATCCATGACGGTGTCGCCGAAAGTCCACCTGGACCCCCCGCCCGTTTCGTCCGAATTATATAAAGTTCACAACGAATACGGAGTACCTGTATTGATGAAGAAACCATGTAGCATACCGACAACGTGATGTTGTGATTCGGTTTCGGTGGATTCGACTTATGCATCCATGTCAATCCAGGCGGCGCTCGGTAGGACGTCGAAGAATATCACCACAGTGAGTTCGGTAAATTTGGGTAAGGTTTGAGGAAGAAAGTCTGTGTAACTGAGGCCGGAGTCTCCAAGTTTTGCTCATCTGTCCGACTTCTGAATCTACCCCTTGATAGCAAGTCACATTTGTGGCGAGTCTACCACGTGTCTACGAAAGAGGGAAGCGCCAAGACCACACTGTATCACGTGCATTTCCCGGGCGTCTTCCACCTGCATCTCCCCGGCCCTCCCCTCTCCCTCACTCCCAATCCAACTATCAACAAGTCCAAGTTGCACGATCGCGCCTTTTCATCTATCAAGTGAGTGGGTGACTGGGTGACTGGGCGACCACTAAACAAGGCTGCAATACCGCCACAGCTCTGCACGAGTCCCAGGTAGGACAGTCTTGCTTCGTTATCTACTGATTCGCGCGTTCTCCGACCTCTAGCATCGCATGATACTCGTTGGGCGGCAACCTGCAGTCAACCTGCAATCAACCTGGACGCCCACGTCTTCGCAGCCTTGCCGGGTCTTCTTCACCTTCCCCCTCACTCGTTGCGCCGGTTGTTTGCTTCAAGAACACCGCATTTCGTGATTGAATGATCACACAGAACATCCTCGGCCACTGCTAACATGGAGGTTTTTGTACGCAATGTGCCTGAACAGACCAACGAGAAATCGCTACGAAACCACTTAAGATCAGCCATCGCGAGCCTCTCAATCCAAGATTTCCATTGTCAAAAAGCGCTCGGTAAGACGTTTGCCTCACTAACATTTCTCAGCAACGACGATGGAAGAAAGTTTCTTGCTCGCCATGGACAGGTCAAAGCTGTTGATCGCCGACGACAGATGTCAAAACAAAAGCCCGAGATTCTTAAGCTTCAAGGAAAGCCTATTTACTTCGAACTGAGTAATCGCGCGGCAGGCACGCATTTGTTGTTTGTCCCACCCACACCTCACCTTAATCTCACCTACATTTTTATTTGTTGAATCCCGATACTTTACTAGATGCGCAATGACTGACACCCACATCTTTCAGAAACGTTCTGCGGAGAGAATCTGAAGAACGAAATAAGCACCAGAAGCCCAGCAAAGCTCAAGTCACCTCCCATCATGAGCACAGCCTCCAGAATCAGATACTTCCTTTCACACTGGAATGCACTTCATTTACTTGCGGCGTCTGGACGACTGATGGCCCCGAGACAGTCTTTGCTCCCCAAGTGGAATGGAACACAAATGCAACTGCAACCTTTGGGCCGAGAATCATGAAGCTGACGATGCATTCCGGTGTGAGAATTGACTTTCGGTATGGCTCAGTACTGGAGATTACGACTGAAGATTCCATTCCTCCAGCAATCACATTTACTATGATCGAGGCTCCACGGTTCTTTGAGAGAATCGATGGCGACCCCGTTGCAGAGCTAATGTCACGACTCAACATTAAGGCGCAAACTACTCGTACTCCACCTGATCGAAGAAGAGGCCCGGATCGAAAACGTCTTCCATACCTCAACGAGCAGCACAAGAAAGTGGCTGGAAGCTGCTTAGTCTATCGTATGTCCCTCCCGCCATATCAATTTACCAAACTTGGTGATTTGCTTGACATTGGGGGTCTCATGGCATCTTTTGCAAAGATCCGCGGAATGCCAACTGTACTCCATCAATCTCCTCGCATTTGCCGGTCCTTGGAACCATATGGTACTGGCTTCGAAAAATTGCAGGGGATCCTTTCTAGCATCTCTGGTCAGCTGCCTTTTGTTTTGAAGTTTCAGATTCAAAGACTGGCCCACGATGGATTTCTTTCGCCGTTTAGAATATTGTCGCTGTTGCCCAATTTTGAAAAGTTGAGTGTAAGTTAATTTCTAATTTCTGTTGTTATTGATTCGAGAGGCGGGAAACCTACTTCTTGCAAGGAGAACGGTCATTGCTCTCCCTTGATTAAGAAGGGCCGATTACCACCGACTCTTCGGCAATTTTGGAAAAAGTGGTAATTAACTGATACTTGGGAAATAGGCCAGTGCCGCTGTTAGCGCGGTTCGAAAGTTTTCGCGTAAAATTCCACACTTTCACCCAGGGATCGATGCACAAGAATTTTCTTTGCATAGTCTCGTAGCTCTTTTACACGAGTGCGAATCCCAGGCATTGAAAGAAATTCAATCAGGCTATGAGGAAGCGACCAGATCACAAAATGTGGCAAACATTCATCGAGCTCGTGTTACACCCTCTGGCATACAGCTACATGGACCAGAGCCCGAGAGCAACAATCGTGTCCTTCGCCGATATCCCAAACATCATGAATACTTTCTAAGAGTACAATTTTGTGACGAGGATGGACAGCCAATTAGATTCAATAGTCGTATTTCGCATGAACCAATCTTCCAGGGCAAATTTTTAGATGTTTTCAGGAATGGTATCGTGATCGGCGATCGTACCTACACCTATCTCGGGTTCTCCCATTCCTCTCTGCGTGCGCAGACTTGCTGGTTCATGGCCCCATTTGTATGCGATGGTCGCCTTCAGTTTTACGAAAACACTATCGCCGATTTAGGCAACTTTGTACAGATTCGATCTCCAGCGAAATGTGCGGCACGCATAGGTAAGTTCTCGACATCCTGGTTTTACCAGAAACTGCAAATTTCTAAATTTCGTACCAGGCCAGGCGTTTTCAGATACACGAACAGCGGTGAGAATTAACAAGAGTTCCTTCATAGTGATTCCTGACGTAGAGAGGAACGGCCGAGTTTTCAGTGATGGGGTTGGTACTAGTAAGAACTCCTACCCTGTATTGGCTTTGATGTCTAATCTTGTTCGGGCAATTGCTTATCGAATCATAGTGTCTACGCAAATCATGGAATCAATATGGGATACACTACCCAAAAAAGGCCAATTGAACCCCACATGTCTTCAAATCCGTTTTCTGGGGGCCAAAGGGATGATATCCTTAGATTCCCGCTGGCCTGGAGAAGTTTTGGCTCTTCGGCGGTCTATGATTAAGTTCGATGCTCCTGGCAGCTTCACCGACATAGAGATTTGCGAGAGTGCAGTCAAACCTCTGCCCATGTATCTCAATCGGCAATTTATCAAGATTTTGGAGGATATGGGAGTCGAAGAAAGCTATTTCTTGAATCTCCAAGCCACTGAGGTTCGTCGACTACGAATGGTCGCCGACAACCCTTTGAATGCATCCAATTTCTTGACACGTCAGTCAATTGGCGAGACGGTCCATCTACCATGGCTCATCACTGAACTTGCTATGCTAAATCTGGATTTTAGAAGCGACGGCTTTCTACGAGACACTGTCGAACTGGCGTTGCTGGCAGAGCTTCGCAAATTGAAGCATAAAACCAGAATTCCAGTGGAGAAAGGCTGGCATCTTCATGGTCTCATGGATGAAACAGGATATTTGGAGGAAGGACAAATCTTCTGCTCTGTCATAGTGTATGGTGTTCCAAACTGCCTCGTGGGAAAAGATTTGATCGTCAGTAGAGCACCAGCTTTGCACCCAGGTGATTGCACTTGTAAGCTACTTTTCCCTTGGTTTCATTCCCTGAACTCTCAAATTCTTAGTGGTCGGGAGGACGCTTCATTTGTTGTTCGCTCCTCCGGCCCTTGACCCGATAAGACACATATATGCTAACTTGTGACAGTGGTAGAAGGAGTTATGCCTCCCGCAGGCTCGCCACTGCTAAAACTACACAACTGCATATGCTTCAGCCAAAAGGGTTCACGAGATCTGCCAAGTCAGCTCAGCGGTGGTGATTTGGATGGAGATCGTTATTATATCATGTACGATGAGATGGCACGGCCCAAGACAACTTTTCAACCCGCGGACTATCCGAGGGTTGCACCCCTTGACATTGGACGATCAGTTACCCGTGAAGATATGTGCGACTTTTTCATAAAGTTCATGGAATCGGACCAACTTGGTCGTATTGCGGTGGCACACCGGGTAAAGGCCGATCAGAACGACGAAGGTGTACTTCATCAGGACTGTTTGAAACTCTCAGAGATGCATTCGACGGCTGTCGACTTCTCAAAGACTGGAATCCCGGTAAGTATGGGGAGCCTATTTTCCCTCTTTCTAGTAGCTGACCATTGAAATTGCACAGGTCGATATGTCCCAGCTGCCCAGAGGCAATCCTTGGCGACCCGACTTTGAAGCTCCAGGACCGCATGTGTATATTGAAAAGAAGGGCCTTTCGTTCGAAGAACCTTTCTTCCGTGATCCCCTCGAAGAGGAAGATGAGGATGACGAGTTTTCGAGTTATAGGTACTACGAAAGCAACAAGGTCCTCGGAAAGCTCTATCGTGCTATCGACGAACGCGAGATTTTTGAACAGATCCAGAAACGTGCTTCAGCCCAAGGTATCGCTCGTCGTTCCCGACTTATGGACTCGGTATGGAAACACGTCGAATCAAGAACCAAAGGTATTCAATGGGAATATTTGATGGATGAAGCTTCTGATATACGTGATATGTAAGGAAATTCCTGAGTATCTATGTGCTTACTGGTTGCTGACTTCTTTAGGTACGAGGACTGCCTTTACGGTATCATGACCGAGTACAGCCAATATCCCTCACGACCTCTATCCGAACTCGAGGCTTTTACTGGTAACATCCTTGGAAAGACCGGAGTACCCAACAAGCACCAACGAGAGTTATCGAAGACCATGAAAGAGAAATTTGAAGAAGACACATCTTTCATCGTCAACTCCATAACCAGAGACGGGGATGAGTATTCTGCCGAAGCTCTCGCAAAGAGTATCGCTTGTTTTGCCGTCAGTCTGGAGGATGCGAATTCATACAACCGACGTGAGCAGCTTTCCAGCTTCAAGTACCTCGCGGCTGCGGTGTGTCTCAAAGAGATCAACAAGCTTCCTGGATGGTCCGCCATGCCTACGCTTGATATTTTCGATGACTTACGTCGTTTGCGAGCATGACCTGCTATGATACCCATTTTCTATGATGCGATTTCTGAAGGGGGAAGCGAGCTTCATTTTTTGTAAGATCATTTGGGCATGGGACTTTGCTACAAACTTGCTCATTTCGAGGGGGAAGTTCATGAAGTTATGATTGATGATGTGACTGGAATTCGTGCTTTGGCTTTGGCATGGTATCTTTGCTGTATTCCTTGGAAGGGTTTGCAAGTGGAGTGTCAATGTTGTAGATCAAAGGCACGTGAGCACTGAGCAATAATGAAACGCATACCATGCGTCTTGTTTACATTTCTTTCACTGACTTCATCCAGGTCTCAAGTGGCCAAAAATTCTATCTCCGGGTTGGTTGGAAACAATCGACTCTATGGCCATGGCCTAGTCCTCGGTAGGGTCTTGCTTGTGCAATAAGCATTGTATTCTTTGCTCCCGAGTTTGATGGTGCACCATGGTACTAAGGTATTTTCCGACAGCCCCTTTGAAGCTATCAAGAGCTTCAGGCTTTATTCTGAAGCACGACAACGCACCTTCCCTAGGTCCCGAGCGGGGCTGATTTCAGGTTTTTCTTTCTTCATAATAATCTTCATTATCCTCGACTAAGTGCACCCGACGAACGTTCCTACCTACCGAACATTCTCTTCAAATTTTGATGCTAAACAATCTTCAAGTGTGCTCTTCTGAACCAACTTACCCCACCCACACTTTTGATGATTTGACACTTAATTTCCACTTAATATACCACAACAGCCTTATTTTTGAACGAAAAATAAGTCCGTTCAATTTTTGAAGTTATGACCCCCGAGGGCTATACTGCTTGCTCTGTGGTCGGCCGAACCTTACTGGCTACTTTCAAGTTTACTCCACTTGCACCTCAGGTTTTGCTCCAGGTGCTCGACTTTGCATCCAAAGCAGATGAACAATGCGGCTCTTCAGATACAACGATGCTCGATGAACTAAACAAGGCCAACAAAATCAAGTCTGGTTCTTGGACCTACGCGGAGTGGGATTTCCTTGAACACGCAACTTCAAAGGGGCTTGTTGGGTATGTGAAATCTGCCTTAACACAATCGCCTCAGTTGGTATCTTCCATAGGTGGTGTACTCTTGGCTACTGCTCTCCGTATAGGCGAATCCACTGCACTTATTTCACGGAATGGAGCTAAAGTAGTGCCGATGCTATCCATGCTTTTGCAACACGGCATCAGCCCTAATGTACTACTGAGCAATCGTGAGACGATCTGGCAAAATTTTCTTTCGTTCCTCTCTTCTCAAGGAAGCAATTTGACTTTAACTACTACACTGACATATTAGAGGTTATACTTCTTCGGAGGTAGACATTCAACACGGGTGGACACTGATGGAAAAATTCGTACAACGTAGCGGATATTGTGAAGAATGGCTTGTTGAGATGACCCGAACTTTAAATCTTCTCTTTGGTCACGGTTTCGATCCTAATGAACCAGGTGACGATGGGCGAACCCCCTGGATGAAATTTGTCCAACAAGCTCATTTGAGGGGATTTGAAGTGCCGAAGTATGTGACTGCAGTGCGATATAACTTGGCGAAGCTCTTTCTTCGATACGGCGCAGATCCGTTTTCCACTTTCCCCCGCTTCTTGACTTGGGAAGGCAAGACAGTTTCCGAAGTTATCCGAAATCTATCGAGATTAACAACGCCGCAGGCAGAGCATGACCCCCATAGTTTAGAAGAGGTTCTCGGTAACGAAATTGCTTATGTCGAAAGTCGAGTTACGTATAACAGGAAGCGACCACGGACCGAACCCAGAGAACCGCAGAAGTGGCATCGCTATAATGAAGGGGTGATGCTTAGTCAGAGGCCCCCTTCACCTGGCAATAATTTTCTCAAGTTGGCAATTTAGAGGTCTTCATGCATTTTGTGCTGTTATCTTGTTCCCTTGCACTTGGTGTTACTCCATAGTTTAGTTTCTCAAGGACTAGAACATCTCATAAGATTACCCCTGAGCGTCGGTAGATGTTTCGTCTTTCAAGCTACCAACACCGCGATGATGGTTCTTCTCAGAAACTTGACCTGAGATGAGATTCCAATCCCATGAGTTGAGATGTCTTTTGGTACGTATGGTGGATTCATTCAGGGCATCTCGTCATTTGAGTTCGTGCCTTGCATCTCGACGATATCTTTTAATTTAATGGGCCCGCGAGTTTCGAAGCAAACAAAAGAGGGATACTTAGGAATGTTGATTATTGATTTTACTACGTAAGATTTGTTAGTTCACGATTCTAAGTTTCCTGATTCTGATCGTGTGCTACGTGATCACGTAACCTAAATCTCTAGCGGCGATGGATGACTTCGCCGTATCATCCCTCTCGTGGTTTGTTCCTTAGGGGCTGAGATCTCGGTGGCCGCTGCTGCATAGCTACACTAGATGTGAGAAATATCGTGCTTTTCTACATCCTATATAGACAAAAACATTGGATTAGGTGCTCGTACTATCCTATATAGTTTCACTTTCTTAGAGAAAACGAAACCCCGCTGGATTCTATGGTGGCAGCATCTTCTAATCGGATTGCGCTATTCTGTCCCAACGCTAGCAGGGGCCCCTGGTATACCAAGAGCGCTACCACGTGATTCGCCCCCTTATCCTCCTATTCACTCTAGCCCCTGTTATACTAAGAGCGCCACTACGTGATTCGCCCCCTCGTCCTTCTATTCACTCTACCGGAAGCGTTTTAAAATCCTTTTATATTATATATATATATTATTACATTTCTAAATGCTAATACTCTAGAAACTATAGATATAACTTGAATTATTACTTAAAAGTGTCTAATACTCGTAAAACACTTAAATATATACTTAACTAGTTAAACTAACGAAACTAATAAAAATATTAATATCTCCAAAAAGTAGGAATAACCTCAGTTTTGCCTCCTTAGAGTATTGCCCAACTTCTAGACATGTTCTAATAGTAATAGTATAAGGCACTTGTCTTTTCACCAGGGGGCTAGCCCCCCGGACCCCCTAGTGGGAGGGACACCCTCCTACACCCTCCTGTCAAGATTAAGTACGATTTATATAACAAAGTAAATAAATTCAAGCCTTTTACCTATTCAACGTGAATAGCAGATCGCCTGTAAATTAGCAGCTAGATACACCTATTTATAGGCGTCGATACCGATACTTCGATATCGATATAACCTTTTAAGTCAACGCCTTCAATTCCACTACTCCCGATAATACAAATTATAGTACGCCAGTCGACAGAACGCAGTTAAATCGGATACTAGAAAAGGTAGAGAGAGGTACAGGCGGAAGTTGATTGTAACAACAAGGCAGGAGTAGAGTAGAAAAGTAGTCTATTCGTGGTTATTAACGCGAAAACTAAAGGTAAAGAGCGAAGATAGCTCTAAACGATGCTAATATATAAGAGGTACGAAACCGACCAACGTTATACGTCGGCTAATATAAAAGCCTAAACCTACGTAACCTTCCTAAAACAGACAATGTAAGATAACAACTGCCGAAACCTTATATGTGGCAGGTACTCCCAGCTATCTAGGATGACGGCATGCCGTCACATCCCCCTCCCTTGAAAAAGACTCGTCCCGAGTCTTCTATCTCTTTTCGTTCAGGGTCGAATCGGGATGGTCTAAGTTGTTACATTAGTCGTGTTTTGTTGATTTTGTCGTAAGCGAGAAGTTGAGATGTCGGTACCGAATCGTATTCGTTGATGCTTGTAAAGAGACTTCGTTTCCAATCCTTCAGCAAGCGTTCGCTAAAAGAGTGTGGTCCGATCCGTCTAGCAGGTCGGAAAAAGTTCAAAGAAAAAATCAGAAAAGTTCAAAGCAGAGTCGGAGGCGAACATCAAGAGGTAACGTTGTAGGTGACAGTGATAACTCAGTTAAGAGCTCACTTCGAGAGCGTACCGATTCGCATCCGATTCGAATTCGAATGAAACTTCTGGCCCGGCCAGAAGTGAAAGAAGTAAAGAATGTAAAGACTGTAAGACTCTATACCAGAGTCGGTGGGGTTTCGGCTGGTCAAAGGCGAAGTTGTTGCCGAAGTTGTCGTATTGTCCGAAGTTCAGGACAAGTTTCGGCTAGTCAAAGGAGTTTGTTGCCGAATGTTATCAAAGTTTAAAATTTGTTGTCCGAGTATCCGGGGACAATAATAAGGGTAGTTCCGGCTGGTCAAAGGCGAAGTTGTTGCCGAAAGTTGTCGTATTGCCTTGTTCCCTTCGGGGGTACTTAAGGACTTAATCGTCATCTTCCGATTCGAAGAAGAGTCGCTGTCGTATCGTGGGGAGCTCGGAGCTGGATGGGTATTCTGAACCGAAGTGTTTCTCAGCAAAGTTGTAATTCCAGCGTCTCTTAAGTATAGCAGACGCGTTTCGGAGCTGAGGTGTGTGTCCCACATATAGAAGAACCGTTCCAATTCCCTCCGAGTATGGCCGTACTCGAAAAGCGAACGTTTCTTCAGCGTAATCTTCTCCTAATTCCACTTCTATCTCTTTCAACCTTTGTACCGGCGGGGACTCGGTTCGTAACCGTAGTCTTTTGAATGTTCGCTGGAAGTTCAGAGTGGAGTCGGATGATGTTCGGTCGGGATTGACAGCGATAACTCAGTTAAGAGCTCACTTCTTTGGTCCTGATAGAAAGCGTATTTCGACCGATTCGTATCCGATTTGAGGGAAGTGGTAGGAAGGCATCAGGGGCAGCGGTGTCCCTTAAGCGAAAGAGGTCTGAATTCGGGCTTTGAAAAGCAAAGGAGGATTCGAACGAGGAGGGTTCGAAAGAGGGTCGGATCGGTGAGGGTTCGGAGGGTGTTTTTGACTTCGAAGTTCGCTTATGATTATGTCTATCTCGTCTAACCGATCGTTTGTCCTTTGTTTTTATGCCTCCATCTCGTCCGCATATCGTTCGTATTTGAAAAGTCTCGGTTCCGGGACCTTTTGTGTTTTCGGCGTACGGTTTCGGTTCGGAGAGGGTTCAGAGGGTCTTTCGAAAAGGGGGGTGGCCCTAGAAGGGGGTTCAACGCCTCGTGGCGGAACAGGTTCGACATGAAGTCGAAAAAG